>JAHHUM010000099.1:136476-322561 GCA_036173005.1 Crenichthys baileyi | reverse complement strand
ATTACTTGCTTACATACATTTTCTCTTTCATGTATTTCTATTAATCAAAAATAAAGCTTAAGTAGTTAAATGAAAAATCTGCAGAATTTGTTTATTTTTGATGTAATTACTCATTCATCAGAATAATCAATAGAATATTCGTTTACTAAAATAATTGTTAGCTGCAGATGTAGATCCAACTGTTGCCAATAATTAGAGACCAATTTCTAAATTGTGTCCTAGCTAAAGTCCTGGAAAAGCTCGTCTGTGAGCAACTTAAAGACTTTTTAGTTTTAAATGACATTCTGTAACACCATCAGTCTGGTTTTAGAATGCAACACAGCACGATAACTGCTATTAAAGTGGTGAACAATATAATTGAATCTTTAGATAATAAGAAATATTGTGCTGCTCTGTTTATTGATCTCTTGAAAGCCTTCAGCACTGTGGACCATAATATCCTTGGAAATAGGCCTTTAGAAATTGGATTGTCTAGCCAGATGGTAGGCTGGTTAAGAAGCTACGTGTCTGACATAACACAGTATGCCCAGTTTACAGGGTCCTGCTCCTCACTCATCCCCACATCAAATAGGGTTACAGAGGGCTCAACTCTAGGACCACTTCTGTTTATTATTTATGTCAATAATCATATCCAAGACCTACCATATGCCATGCATCATTTTAACGCTGATTACGCAATCATTTACTGCTCCTAAAAACTGTAGTCCAAAGTTGCAAATTTAATTAGTTGGCTTTTGAAAGAAATCAGTCAGGTTTGATGCAACTGAAGTTGGTGCTGAATGCTGACAAGACAAAGGTCATGTTGTGTTCCGGAGGTAAATCATTACCATCAACTACTCCTAGAATTACAATAACACGTTGGAAAGAAATTAAAATATTTAAAACGCAAGTATCCAAGTATCATCTTTAATGATAATCTTTCATTTACAGAGCACATAAACACTGTCGTGTCTTGGTTTCTTCTTTAGAAACAAGTCTTGTTTTTCTCAAGAAGTTAGAGATTATTCAATATCTTCAACATTCCTACTCCTACTGGATTATGGAGACCCATTTTTTTAATGCATTGGACCAGTATTCAAAGAAGCTAAGACTCTGTGCACTATGTTTTATCACTGGCTATGGTCAACATGTCCACCATTGCCTCTGGTACGCTGCTGCTGGTCGTCCTTCATTGTTTGCCCGCAGATATTCTCACTATGGAACACCAAAGTGTTTAAAATTAAATTTATAAAAGAAACATTATAAGTATCTACAACAATAATGTGACAATGAAATTGTGAAATATTTGAATACATATTAAATTCTCAGATCATTATGAAATACATTTCATTTGCCATTCAAAATCAGCTTTATAGTATAAAAGAATTTTCATATACAATTTTTACCTAATAATTGAAATTATTGTTGAGGCTATTTTTATGTAATTCCAGCAGTTTTTTTTTCAAAATGTCATTTTTTAAATGTCAGCTTTTATTTCAAAAAGCCAGCTTTTATTTTATAAAGGTGATTTTTTCCCCATGGCCTATTTATTTCATAATGCCACTTTACAACTGAATGACTGTGGGGCCAATCAGCGTCAACGGGCTGGACCTGCATCCTCATTGGCTGAGCATACATAGAGATTAGTTTCCTGGGTACCTGCTCCCTGAGCAGCTACTGCGCCAGCTCAAGGTTTAGGAAGGGTGGTGGAGTTTGTTTGACTTCATTCAGCTCTGGTTACCTTAGCAGATCAAATTGAGGGTAATAATTTATCATGATGCCATTTTGAGATGTTTGGATAACATCTTTCAAATGATCAGGATGATAATTGCTCTCCAGAATGTTAGCATCGACGACGCCATTGTGGATACCCTAAGAGCCACTGAGCACCATATCCGCATGGAAAATGCAGAGCACAGTACTCAAGATTTTAGTGCTGTCTGGCATAGCCATCAGGGTTATTTTTGTCATGTTTTCTGTGTCACCCAGCACAGCTCACTGTGGTCAAGTGAGCAGACAGTCACGGCAGCCGAATTTAACTCTCTTTTATAGATTAGCTTCGCACATACAACATGCATTACGGTAATAGAGCAGACCAGACGCCTACCTAGGCAACGGTTTAGAAATTAAGAGGAAAAAAGAAAAGTAACCTTAAGAACATTTATATTAATGACATATTTACAACTTTCACATACATGTTTATGTAAAAAATAAATATTTAATAATCTTACTGTATTTTATTTTTGGAGAAATAATGGGTCAAAGTACCTACTAATGCTTATCTGTTATATACTTTTGTGTCACGTTCAGCAATTTATTTCTCCATAATCAAGAGAGGTGACAACACAATCTCTTTAGATTATGTCAAAGGGTCATCTATACCAGTGTTTCCCCAACCCTTCTCCTCTAGTACCTGTGCCCTACATGTTTTAGATTTGGCTCTGTTCCAGTACACCAGATTTATATGATTGCACGACCTTAATAAAATTATTAATTTTTTTTTTTTATTTACATAAACATGTATGTGAAAGGTGTAAATAGGAAACGAATCTCTATGTAAGGTATGATGTAGATACTTATTTCATAATGTTTCAATTATTTATTTAATTTTGAACACCTTGGCATTCCATATCTCACTGGCTGCTCTTTGGTCTATAAATGTATATTGGGGCTACTTCCTTTCTAGCTGACAACCTTTGTGATAAGGTTATTAGGAACTGCACTCTCAGGCTTTTTATCACTTGTCTGTTCCAAGAGTAAGAACAAAACTGGGTAAGAGAGCTTCTAAATATGCCGCCCCCTCTAACTGGAATGTTCTCAAAACAAAATTAAAACTGACTGACTTGTGACTATTGGGAAACTGAAGGCACTGTTAAAAGAGCAGGGGCCTCATGAATAAAAGAGGTCTGAGCTTTCCTATTAAAAGTTTGTGGTAGGAAAAAAATCCGAAACCTGTAGTGCACTTAAGTCAGATGTATAAAACTGTGCATACACATGTCACCGCACACCTGCCGTCATACATCCCACTTTGTGTGGAATTGGCCAGAGCTGCATGTGCATCTTAGACAGCCCAGTCTCTGCCCCTAAATACATATGCAAAGTAGAATAAATACCCAGAAGGCACCCACCAAGTGTCCAAATAATTATGACAACAGTGCTGTGACAGTCACAGAGAAACTTTGTCTATACAACATGAGGGATATTTGTAGTAAATTACAGCAAACCAACAACTTCTTGTATGACATTATCGACTCTGGCTCAAAATAAAATGTTTGTCGGCTTGTACCTGTTTTGTTATACAATGTATGCATCAAATCCAAATAGTGCTGTCTAGGTTCTGCATTGAGCTCAATTATAGCTTAACCTCTTAAGCCCGTCGGGCCCAGCAGCAGAGCAACAGCCATTTTTCGCTGCCGTCCCTAAAACTAGGTAAAACGCTGCCAGGATATTTTTCTTTAAATCTTTTGCAAGAGGAGGCTTTAATGTTCACAAAATAATTTTGCAAATCAGTTTTGCACAAATAATTTTAGTTTTACAGCAACTTAAACACAGGTATTAACATCTGAAGGTGCCTCAGACATGGCTGACTGTAAACAAAAGCGGAACAAAAAGCACCTTTCTTTTTGGAGCACGCCCAGATGTCTCATATTATTACAAACTAAAGACCCCCATCTTTCTAACAAGGCATAACTTATCTTTCTAGCACCTTCTCCGGTATTGTAATTTGCGTGCGTAGCTCATGCGCGCTGGGTGGAATATGGTGTGCAGATTACTGTCTGCTGCCTGATAGCTTGCACTCTGCTCTGTTATATTCCAGTGTCGTGTTATTTCTGGATAATCGGTCAGTCAAAATGACACAGAAAAGGATAATTGCCGATTTGGACGTTTGGGATAACATTTAGTGGACCGGTGACATAAAAAGGGAATATAGTTCAGACTGACAGCTGCATTGATTAGGCTGATGATGATGAAGGTTAGCTTTGGAAGGGAGGGGGCTGGTTCATGAGTAAGTTATAGTGTTTCTTATTTCCAGCTGATTTACGTTACATGTCTGCTATTTCAACAATGTTTTGGCCAGGTTTGTGTCACAATCAAGGAATCTGACTTACCACAAGATGTAAAAACCATGTAGAGGGATAAAAATAAGCAGACAATCAGCAGTATAGACAAGGGGGACTCTGGGGGGGAGGTTTGTAGCCTATCATTATTTATACAGTTTTTCATTACTAATTATTTTTGGCACATTTGTATACATAGTCCTTCATAGATAATTATTTTTGGTTGGTTACATAGTTTGTCATTGATTTTTTTTTTCAATAAAATTCCTTCAGTTGGATTTGCTTAGACCCCCCTCGGCTTTAATGCTGATTGAACAATTTAGTTCAGTTTCTTATCATTATACTGATTTTATGCTGTGCACAATGGCACATTTTGATGATACACAGGATAAATGTCATGACCAAAATGAGATGAAAAACACATTCGGCACAGTTTTGGCGAAATGCCAAAATCCCCGCTCCGCCTGGCGCATTGCCCTCTAAAACTCTTGTGGACCAAATATTCTCAACTGATTCAGTCCAAATTTTCTGCAGTTATAGTCAAGACGTTGATGAATACAACCTGAGGCTTCTCCTAGGACAAAGGTCACGGATTAGCAGACCAGGGTCCGGATCCGGATCAGATTTTTCACTTGCGCTGTATCTCGTGTTAATATGGTATAGCCCTGCGAAGCATCTGGCCCCAGGCTGCACATTATGCAAGTCAGGCAATGAGCTGCTTCAGTCAGGGCTGCTGCTGCTACCCTAACCGCAAAGCATTTTCCCATTTACTATGTAGATATAAACATTTTATTCCATCTGGCTGCCGCGTCCGACTTTCAAACAGGCGCAACGGACAGGTATGTAGATCAGTGACATTCTGGTCCCCACTCCAAGCCAGCTGGTGGCAGTAATGCACCACATCGCTCTATGCCAACCACCAGAAAACCACAAAGAAGAAGCAATGCGGGTCCTTCAACGCGGGTTGCTAAGTTACTAGCTTGGGAGCTCACGCTTGCCGATAGTACAATGACTTGGTGTTGCACAGATGAGTGAGTAAAAGAAGATGGCTTATCGTGGACTATGAAAATCACACATTTAAAGATCAATGGACTGAAGCATAAGGTCTCTTACAGCACAACAGTGAGCAAACAAGAGTTCACTGTGAGTCCAGTGGATTTTGGGAAAACAGAAAAAGCATTTCACTGACTGGGAAATGATCAGAGCGCATGGAAGGTGTGTCAGAAACACGTTAAGATGGAAAAGAAAGACAACAACTTAAGGAAAAGGTTAAGCAAATTCCCATGCCTGCAACAAGCACAACAAGGAAAGCAGAACTTTTCTACCAAGATGTACTGACCCAGCTAGACTGTGTAATACAAAGTGTGTGGAATATTGGTACTTAAATTGGATTGCTGTTTTCTATTCAGCAAATGATTTCATGGGCATATGAATAATTGATCAGTAGTTTAAAAAATTATTGTTAATTGTTAAATTAAATTGTTAATTAAATGTTAAATAAAGATGAAAGAAAAAAAGGTGTATCTTTATTTAAAATGTTCAGCCCCAAAGTGTTTGGATGAGGGAGGGAGTGGACCTCCTGCCATTTTAATTGGTGACCCCTGTCCCAGGATGTGAAAAAGATTTCATGGTGTTTTGCAATGTTCACTTAGTAAACAATTTTAGCAAGGCTCAAAAAATTTGATTTGTTTCTCTGTTAATCATAAATAAAATCAGGCATAGTAACAGTTGCAATAGTGGTTCCACTGGAAAAATATTATTTTATGTTTTACATTTATACAGGTACCCAAGGTTTGCTTTTAGACCCTATAACTGTATTATTATACTTAATTTATTTCAAGTTTGTAATTTCAGCCGGAAATTGCTTCTAAAACCCTGTGGGCTTAAGAGGTTAATGCTGATCATTGTGATGTATACCAAATGATTGTAATGATGTGAATGTCTCCTATATTTCTATTAAGAAGACTGTCACCACACACACATAAAAAAAACATTACCTAGAAGCCAGACTCGCACACAGTGCCTGCTTGGGATTGTTCCCAACACAACAATTGTAATTATACTAATTATCAATATAGAAAAAAGGAATCATTAGTTGAGGAGGCCAATGTGCCATTGCATTCGTGAGAGACATTTGTGCATCACAAATAGGTTGCACTTATAGTAAATTAAATTGCTTTCTATTCACAAAAGCATATTCACTTACATATGGTGCCCTTATAACAATACTGACCGGCAGTCCATAGCTCTGATTACATTTGAAAATCACCTCCTTGATTTAAATCAGAGCCACAGTTAAGGGGAATTTTATATATCTGAGCAACATACGGATGAGACCGTCCCATATGGCTGGTATGGCACAGCTAAGGGATCAATATTAATAACCTGTCCTGTAGGGAGCTTCCTCCAAAAAGCACTGGTTTAAAGGACAGCAGCATAGTGAGAACTTGAACTGGCACCAGCGACGCACAGTTCCTTCTAGTTTTCCTCTGTAACACTGGGGCCAGTTCTGTGCAGAGCTCCTAAGCAATTGCCCTGGGCAATATAATCTGGCTAATTAGCCATGCATCATCATGTGCCAGCAGGTCAGTATGATCTCTGAAAAACGTGCTCCCTCTGATTTTTTCCATTGACAATGTCCTCCAGCTGTGTCAAAGCTGCCATTGTTTCACGATTACTCGCATATACACTGCTCAAAAAGATAAAGGGAACACTTAGACAACACAATATAACTCCAAGTAAATCAAACTTCTGTGAAATCAAACTGTCCACTTAGGAAGCAACACTGATTGACGATCAGTTTCACATGCTGTTGTGCAAATGGAATAGACAACAGGAGGAAATCTTTGGTGATTAGCAAGACACACTCAATAAAGGAGTGGTTCTGTAGGTGGGGACCACAGACCACTTCTCAGTACCTATGCTTTCTGGCTGGTCACTTTTGAATGTTGGTGGTGCTTTCACACTCGTGGTAGCATGAGACAGACTCTACAACCCACACAAGTGGCTCAGGTAGTGCAGCTCATCCAGGATGGCGCATCAATGCGAGCTGTGGCAAGAAGGTTTGCTGTGTCTGTCAGCGTTGTGTCCAGAGCCTGGAGGCGCTACCAGGAGACAGGCCAGTACACCAGGAGACGTGGAGGAGGCCGTAGGAGGGCAACAACCCAGCAGCAGGACCACTACCTCTGCCTTTGTGCAAGGAGGAACAGGAGGAGCACTGCCAGAGCCCTGCAAAATGACCTCCAGCAGGCCATAAATGTGCATGTGTCTGCACAAACGGTTAGAAACCGACTCCATGAGGATGGTAAGAGGGCCCGATGTCCACAAATGTGGGTTGTGCTCACAGCCCAACACCGTGCAGGACGTTTGGCATTTGCCAGAGAACACCAGGATTGGCAAATTCGCCACTGGCGCCCTGTGCTCTTCACAGATGAAAGCAGGTTCACACTGAGCACATGTGACAGACGTGACAGAGTCTGGAGACACCGTGGAGAGCGATCTGCTGCCTGCAACATCCTTCAGCATGACCGGTTTGGTCAGTAATGGTGTGGGGTGGCATTTCTTTGGAGGGCCGTATGGCTCATCAGGAGCATGCCCAGGTGTTGTAGGGAGGTCATACAGGCACATGGAGGCCACACACACAATACTGAGCCTCATTTTGACTTGTTTTAAGGACATTACATCAAAGTTGGATCAGCCTGTAGTGTGTTTTTCCACTTTAGTTTAGTGTGTGACTCCAAATCCAGGCCTCCATTTGTTAATAAATTGGATTTCCATTGATGATTTTTGTGTGATTTTGCTGTCAGCACATTCAACTTTATACAGAACAAAGTATTCAATGAGAATATTTCATTCATTCAGATCTAGGATGGGTTATTTGAGTGTTCCCTTTATTTTTTTGAGCAGTGTATATGCAGCTAAGTGATTGTCTACACTTTGTCCACCTTATGAATCATCACACCTGACTTGTTCTGAATTAATTTGCTGATCCAACACCGTTTTCTTTTTTAGTCAAGTTTTTCAAGTGTCCCTTAGACGATTCGCATGCATTTTACGCTCTTTAGCTCACAGATAGATACTCATTTGCATCTACAAATGACAAAAACTTTGAAAATTTGATTTACACCTGAATGAGATTGTTTCCATAGTTTTTGAGGTGTGTTATTTTATTGTATGATGCTTAATGTGATTCAGTTCATTACTTAGGATTAAACCATAAAAACTAAAACTCATGCAAAAGCATCAGGATCGATGAGTTAAGTAAACTCCTTGAGTTAAATAAGCGGAATGCAGTCATATTTCAGTGTATATAGGCGAGTAAAAGAACTATGAAGTGTGTAAATGTCAACTGAAACAAATTGCATGGCTGCAGCACATTTAAACAGCAGGTCAAAAGTTTGAGGGAATTACCACACACTTTCACACACCATTTTTATAAATTCCGAGTTGTGTGTGAAATGTTGTGTCACAAGGCTTTTGTGCATAGACACCGTTTCTACACGAGGCCCCTGCAATAGGAGAGACTTATTCATTATACTTAGTTTTAAGTCTGTCTCATATTTTTTACTTTTAACTTTATTTTTGACCTCTTATGGCTTCTTTTATTTCTTGCTTTTATTGCAAATATAGTTCTGCTGTCTTGCCAGGTCCCTGTGGTAGAAGGGATTTTACTCTCAATGAGTTTTTTAGCTGGTTTAGTAAAGGATAAATAAAAAATTTAAAATAGGAATATTTATTTCTATAGAGCTTTTCACAGACCGTCGTTTTGTCCTTTTCCATGAATGATTTTGAGTAATATGCTGTTCTTGCATTGGAAAGGGTTTTTCATACAACAACAGACTATACTTCCAAATTAAATAGGACTCCTCTAAAAGCCCTTTTCCACTGGTGTGGCATGGCTCCATTCACTTTTTAGGCATTTCAATTAGTAACATGGAACCGTGTAGAGCCTATATTTCTGCCCAATTTCCTAAATCTCCTTTCAAGTAGTTCTGAATTAATAAAAGCAGTCAGCTCTTAGAGAATAGTCTAATAAAGAGCTACTGTACTAAAATTTTCTCTCAAGGGCGTAATAATCAGATTTAACTCAAAGATTATTGTAAATGGTCAGATTGGAATTATGAGAAATGCCTGTCTGACCATTGAGGAAAATAGTGTTGTCTGTTCACAAAAGATAAGATGCATGGTGGAAGAAGTGAATAGATCTGTGAACAGTTCAGGTAAGGCCAATGAATCTAAGATAGTATTATAGAAGTATAAGCACATATACAGTGGCATAAACAGTCAAATTCAGTAAATTAGAAAATGCATTCTGACGAGATTGGTTTAATATTCTAATAACTGCAGCTGCAAAATTGCAGCGGAAAATCATCAAAATTAACAGAAATAAATTCTTGAAAACGTGTAAAATTTATATCACTTTGTGAACCAAGTTATTGGAATGAATGAACTTTTCCAAAAGATGATAAATGATTGAATATGACTGTATGTAGGCTTTTACTTTCTATGTCTACATGAATGTCAAAATCATCTTTGTTTGAAACCTTATGGCTATTTAGCAAGAAAATCAGATACGAAGTCTGAGAATGTATCTAAATTGTTCAAAAAAACCACATTTAACTGTTTTACTATTTGGATTTACAGCTGTAGTTCTATTTAATTGTATGAGATTGTCATGATTTATGCCTTTCAAATAGGCTTTTTAATCTATTTAATTTAGTCAATGGGCAAGCAGGCACTGCATTAGTGGGGTACGGGTGTTGGAAACAGTTGAGAAGCTCCAAAAGGTTGTGTTAAAACTACTATTGCCAGTGTAAATAATCTTACTATGTTTATGTGCAACTTTTAGATGCATCTCTGCTTCAACACAGCTAAATATAATAATCAGGTCATTAGCAGGATTCTGTTGAACTTTGCTGCATGCTGAGGAGGCAATTCCGCCACCCAATTATGGTTGTGTTGGACCATGGATACATAGAAAAATTGCAGGGCACTTACTGAGTTTGACACTCGTATTACGGACCCACCTAAAGCACAGTAACAATGTATGCCTGATGCATTAAGCTCAATGTAATAATACTGTTTTTATAGACGTCACTTTTCTGATGCCTGAAGACAGGCAAAGCTCAGCATGACACACAGCTGGTGTGCAGCTGGATGGAGGGACCATTAACGCAGCTGTAGTGGATGCTGTCATCTGTTTACACAGGAGCAGGAAAGAAGATTATGACTTTTCAAGGGCCTAACCCACACACAAACATCCAAAGTGTACCTGATGCTAACACAGTGCCATGAAGGTTCACAATGAAACAGAACCAGTCGTTTGGTGTCGTCAGTTAATGCCATCAGTTTTCCAGATGAAGATACTGCAAAAGCAAGGATGCTGTCACTTCCAGGGTCCTCTAAGGCATCACCATCACTAAGAACAGAAAAGACAAGATCTGGCTATAAAGTTACTACCGTCTTTTACTTTAGTACAAACACTCATCTCTTTCAACTTCTTTACCTGCCATTTACAACCTTTGCACTCTTTGGCCTCTTTTCAGCACAGCAGCAGTCAAACACAAATGGTTCACTGCAAAATAGTAACAGACAGGATAATGCATTACATCTGAATCGTGACTGTCAAAGTGATACATTAAGTGATTATCAGTTTCAAACCCTGCTTAAAAGCAGAAAACAATCAATTTAGCATCACTTACAGGCTTTTTATGCTACACTGGAACAGTTAATGTAAAAAAAATATTTTAGACTGATGAAATATGTATTAAACTGTGCTTTAAATTGTTGGTATGAGATAATAAACCCAACACTCCCTGTTAAAAGGGAGTCGTTCCTCTCCATTTTCCCCATGTGCTTACTAGGGTGCAAAGTGAAGGTCAACTGGTTTCCTTTTTAAATTTGAAACAGCATTTAAACTGAATCAATTTAACTGGAACGTGACTGTCACGACAAAAAATTTATCAATTGAAATTGGACTGTTTTTCCTTGTAAATTGTTCTGTGATTACTTTTTGGGTTAAGATATGGTGCTTTATATTTGAGGGCAGAGTTAAGTAACGTCTTTGAATGTTAGTCTGAATTTGTTTTTATTTTTAATGTGTCCAGTGTGCAATGTCTCAGTGAGCAAAACATTCATTTAGGCACACTTTTTGTTAAGGTATCATAAATAAATTTCAAGCCGTAAAAAGGGTAATGCACTCTAGTGCTGATCAGTCTTAAGAGTTTTTTTTTTCTTCAAACAGTCATTATTAAATAGTGGTGTATAGTTATATAAATACCCTAAAACATTAGGGAAACTTATTTTCTAAAGAATGGTTTCAAGGTATTTCTTCCGAGAGAGAAAAGTAAAGAAGGTAGTTTCTTGGTGGTGCCAAAAAGTCTTTATCTATCTCATCAGATGGTATCAGCGCTAGCTCGAACGCTAACAACGATAACTGCGAGGAAAACCCCTCCAGATTTCTGACGGGGATCCTGTTCACGTGGAAAGATAAGCAGTGCGTAATGTCTCTACTTGCTCTCCTGTTCGGTGAAAAAAACAGCTAGTCAACAACTCAGCGAACGGCAATTCAAAAGAATTAAATCAGTTCCAACCTGGACTCTTTGGTATGGATTGCTATGAGCTTCTTGCCACAGGTTATCAGAAACCATTCTCCGGAGAAACCCAAACGAGACATGGCTTACATAACCGAAACCAAACTGGACGCTCTTAACGCTGTTTTTTTTTACTTGCAGAATACGGGGATGACCTCCACAGGAACTACTTCACCTCCACATGCAACGTCACGTCCACTTTTCACGTGACTGAAAAACAAGAAGCACGCCAGGTTACAGCCATTGAGTTATGTTTTTATATAAATAAAGATCGCAGCTTCAGGTGTACACCGAGTCTTTTTTATTCTCCTACCATTTGGGCATTCAGTTGTTCTACATGTACACTTCAATATACAGGCATGGTCTGCCCTCTAGTGGTAACAAATGTAAATCCTTAGATTGCGCCACAACAGCAGCCACAAATCTATTTATGAGCGCCAACTAAGTTACAGCACGGGAGATTGTGTTATTTGTAGTTTCTCCTTGTATAGTTTGTCTGGATCACTTTTAGAAAATGCACAAAAATATATTTGCTTAAACCTGGGCAACACTGACTTAAATCGGAGATTTTCAAAATAAATCTAAATAGTAGCCTACGTCGTTTGGAAAACGTTAATATGACTGTAAATTAATATAGCACATAAATAAATAATAACAACTAAATAATAAAGATGGGTGTTGACCACAGATTTCAAAGTCTCGACAGTCTCAGTGGTCCCTATATGGACTGTAAACTGTTCAAAAGGTTAGGGGAAGAAATTGCATTGGCCCTATCGCCTCTAAATTTTAGTTTCAATCTGGGAACATCTTTGAAAATCTTTATTTATTGATTGATTTGTTTATTCATCTATTTATTAATGGGTAGATCAAGTAAATTAAATAAAATTTCTTTGCTGATTGTTTGCCCCAAAAGAATTATAACATATTTAATGTACGCCAATCTCCATGCTGTCATTCAACCTCTGGCTGTCTAGGTGGTGTCCAGAAAACGATGTGGGCTACATTGATAATTGGCGAACATTTCGGGGAAAACCTGGTCTGATCTGCAGAGACGGCATCCATCCTACTTTGGATGAAGCAGCTCTTCTTTCTAGGAAGCTGGCCAAATTTATTAGTTCTCCAAAACTCTGACAACCCAGGGTTCAGACCAGGAAGCAGGGTTGTAGTTTAACACTCCTCTCTGCAGCTTCTGTACTGCTACCCACCCATTACCCTATTAAGACAGTGAGTGTCTCGCCCACGGCCAAAATTGAATAGATTAAAAAATTGGAGGAAATCATGAAAGTCTCATAAAAATAAACACAACTCAGACTAAAAAGAAAACTAAAACAATTAAATGTGCCGTGCTGAACATAAGATCTCTCTCTTCAAAGACTTTGCTAGTTAGTGACCTGATTTGTGACAATCAGATTGATTTATTTTGCCTCACAGAAACCTGGCTGCAGCAAGAGGAATATATGACTATAAATGAGTCAGCTCCTACTAATTATTTAAATTTCTACATTCCTTGAATTTCCAGGATTTCCTTCTTTCACCTCTGGATTATTGCCAAAATTAGAAATATCCTATCCACGAGTGACGCTGAAAAACTAGTCCATGCATTTGTTACTTCAAGGGTCGACTATTGTAATTCTTTACTATCAGGATGTCCACAAAATGCAGTTAGAGGCCTTCAGCTGATTCAAAGTGCTGCAGCATGAGTTCTGATGAAAATTAAAAAGAGCGATCATATTTCTGTAAGGGTTTTGGTTTGTATGTGTGTGTGTGAGTATTTGTATGTGCTTTCCAACATTGTGTTCAGGTAAAAAGTACATCAACGCCTTCTGGAAAACCGCCTGTTTGTGAAGGCCGAGAAATGCGAATTTCACCAACCGTCCATCACCTTTTTGGGATACATCCTTGAGGATGGACAGGTACGTTCAGACCCCGAGAAGATCAGAGCAGTCTTGGAGTGGCCTGTGCCAGACTCTCGCTAATCTTTGTAGCGCTTCTTGGGATTTACAAACTTTTATAGACGATTTATCAAACTATAGTCTAATTGCCGCCCCGCCGCCACTGCACTGACTTCTTCCAAGGTCACCTTTTCATGGACTACAGAAGCCGATGCGGCTTTCCAGGCACTAAAGGAGAGGTTCTCTCAAGATCCCATCTTAGTACACCCAGATTTCTCTAAACAGTTCATCTTGGAGGTCGACGCTTCTGACATTGGTGTGGGTGCTGTCCTGTCCCAGAACTCTGAGGATGGGAGACTTCAGCCGTGTGCTCTCTTTTCCCGCAGATTCAGCAGCGCTGAGAGAAATTACGATGTGGGGGACCGAGAACTATCAGGCATAAAACTAGCCCTCGAGACGTGGCGCCATTGACTAGAGGGGGCCGAGCATCCTATCCAAGTCTGGACAGACCATAAGAACCTGGCTTACCTTCAATCTGCCAAAAGACTTAATCCTCGTCAGTCTCGATGGTCCTTATTCTTCTCTCGTTTCGATTTATGTATTTCTTTCAGACCCGGATCGAAGAACGCCAAACCTGATGCCCTCTCTAGACAGTTTGCTACTGATGACTCGGTGAAGGATCCAGCTCCCATCCTCCCGCCCAGCTGGACGATAGGGGCACTCAGGTGGGAAATGGAGGACACCATTCTTAGGGCACAACAACAAGAGCCGAATCCTGGCACTGGACCCACCAACCGTATTTATGTTCCCTCCCAAGTTCGTTTTAAGCTTATTGACTGGCTTCATACGGCCAGGTTATCTGCTCATCCAGGAGTTAGCAGAACTATAGCTTTGATCCGGAGGAGGTTTTGGTGGAAATCCCTACATAAGGATTTAAGGGAATTTGTTCAGGCATGTACCACATGTGCAAGAAAAAAGTCTAGTAACCAACCACCGGCAGGTGTTCTCCAACCCCTCAATATTCCTAGCCGGCCTTGGTCCCACATTGCACTAGATTTTGTTACCGGACTACCACTTTCATCAGATATGACAACCATTCTTACGATTGTAGACCGGTTCTCTAAGTCTTGTCATCTCATCCCACTCAGGAAACTCCCGTCAGCTCTGCAAACCGCCAAATTACTCACCAAGCATGTTTTCTGTTTACATGGCATACCCCAAGACATTTTGTCCGATCGAGGTCCACAGTTCATCTCCCAGGTCTGGAAGCAGTTTTGTTCATCTCTTGGAGCAAAGGTTTCATTGACTTCTGGTTACCACCCTCAGTCTAACGGCCAAACTGAACGATTAAATCAACAGCTGGAATCCACACTACGATGTCTCACATCTACAAACCCCACAGATTGGTGCTCCCATTTACCATGGGTGGAATATGCACTGAACTCGCATATATCTTCTGCTACAGGTCGGTTCCCATTTGCGGTTGCCCTTGGTTACCAGCCTCACTTGTTTTCAGGTGACGAGAAGGACATCACTGTTTCCTCGGTCCATCAGCTTGTCCGTCGCTGTAAATCTGTCTGGTCTTCAACCATCCAAGCTCTTCAGCGGACTGCCGAGCAAAATAAGCGTTTCGCGGACCGGAAACGCCGACCTGCACCTACATACCAGCCTGGACAGAAGGTCTGGTTGTCGGCGTGTGATGTTTCGCCTGAAGTCCATGTCCCGAAAGCTGTCGCCTCGTTTCATTGGACCCTATGAAATAGAGACTGTGGTCAGTCCCACTGCAGTTCACCTTCGTCTACCCGCTAGTCTTTGCATAGACCCTACGTTTCATGGGTCCCAAATAAAGCCTGTGATTACTACTGCTTCATTCTGGCTGGCAACCATCCTGATTCCTTCGTTTCTCTGCATCTGGACATTAAGTGTATCCTGTCCACCCTCCCACGTAAGCCATCTCAATTTGGATTACCTCACGTTTTTTGCTCCACCTCAGAACAGCACCAGGAGGAAACATCAAGACGAACACTGCTTCTATGGACTTAAACCCCGAATCCCTCAACCCCTGGCGACCTGACTACTTCAAACCAGTAAGCCGTTTACCACCCCCGTTTAGAATAATAATCATTAGTTTTCGATTAATTGCAGTCCCTTGTCTCACCAGTTCTCTTCCCTTTCCTTCCATACAGTTGGAGATTTACCTGTTCTCGTTCCTGATTATTAGTTTCACAATAAACATCATTTTACTGATTTTCGTTCTCTGGAGTGTCCTTCTGTATGTGGGTCAGAGCTGTTTCGAACAAAATGACAAAATTTCCTATTTTAGATTCCCTTCATTGGCTCCCTGTTAAATCCAGAACAGAATTTAAAATTCTCCTCCTCACATAAAAAGCCCTTAATGATCTAGCTCCATCATACATCAGAGATCTGATTGTTCCATATATTCCTAACAGAGCACTTTGTTCTCAGACTGCAAGTTTACTGGTGGTTCCTAGAGACTCTAGAAGTAGAATGGGAGGCAGATCCTTTAGTTATCAGGCTCCTCTCCTGTGGAACCAGCTCCCAGTTTTAGTCCGTGAGCCAGACACCCTGTCTACTTTTAAGGCTAGGCTTAAAACTTTCCTTTTTGATAAAGCTTATAGTTAGAGTGGCTTAGGTTATCCTGAGCTATCTCTGTAGTTATGTTGCTATAGGCTTAGGCTGCTGGAGGACAAAATGACCACTTTCACTCTCTTCGCTACATTCTCACACTACTCCCCAATTTTGCATTATTTGCTGTTATTTCAGCTTTTAACTTTATGTTCTCTCTCTTTTATCTTCCTAGAAGCTACACCTGGCCTGACTCTGTGTCTACCTGTGACACCTTTCTGGAGGGGGCATCGTCCAAGCTTCTGCTGGCAACAACTTAACGCTCACCCTCTACCGATGATCCACATGGCCCTGTCTTCCAGTGTTTAACCCTTTCTCTCTCCAAGACATAGCAATTGACTGAGCTTTTACTGTAATTATATGTGCTCTCTTTCCGACTCTTACCTTGAAAACTGGCTCAGAGTTTATCTGTTCTTTATTTCTAGATGAAACGACTAAAGGAGCTACATCCATTAACATTTGCTTTTCTTTCCCATAGAAAATACTCCTGGATCAGTGCTTCTTTTTGTGTCTCTGCTCTGTTCTCTCAAACCCCCAGTCGGTTGTGGCAGATGGCCACTCACACTGAGCCTGGTTCTGCTGGAGGTTTCTTCCTGTTAAAAGGGAGTTTTTCCTCTCCACTGTCGCTACATGGATGCTCAGTATGAGGGATTGCTTCAAAGTCAACGCCAGGGACTGTCCACTGTTGCTACATGCTCATCCAGGTGGAGTGACTGCTACAAGTCTCTGGCTTGATGCACTCTGCTGGGTTTCCTTGGATAGAAAACCTTTTTATCCAATTTGAATGAATAATTGAATCTGACTGCACTGTTCAATGATTAGGATTAATTGGAATATATGTACCTGACTTGTGAAGTGCCTTGAGTGTTAAGGCTTGCGAGATAGAACCCCAGAATGCAGACGAGCAGGCAGCATGATGGTAAGTGAAAAACAATTTAATAAAAAACAAAAACTCACTCTCAGAAAAGGCAGGAACAAAACAATAAACTGACAGGCAGGACAGGCTTGGCATGATCCACAAAACAAGACATGATTTGGCAACAAGACATGATTTGAACAATGTTTCTATGATGTGTAAACAGAACAGGTGTGTATAGATGTGTGAACCAGGTGAAGCAAGACAGATTAACTAGGTGCAGGTGAACCGAATAAAGTTGATTAACAGAGAACACAACGTGACAGGAGCAAAACATGGCTTGAACAGAACGCAAATCCAAGGAAACAAACTAATAGAACTATAACTAGAAAAACATGAAACAAAAACATAAACAGGAAAATAATAAACAGAAGCATTATTCAAAACTTGAGCTGTGAAGAACATATAAAGAAAAAAACCCGAAACCAAAAACCAAACAACCCCAAATCATAGCATTGAGACTACATGTGTTGTGCATTGGTGCTATATAAATAAACTGAATTGGATTGAATTGAATTGAATTGAACACTCGGGCCTGGGAGGAGTTCGATGAGGCCATGAAGCAGGACTACCGGTTGCCCTCATAGCGATTCTGGCAAACCGTCTGGCGCCTCAGGAGGGGGAAGCAGTGCTTCGCCAACACTGTTTACAGGGGGATGGTGAGTTACTGACTTCGAATGGGGACATTATTGGGTGGTGATTGATTGATTGATTGATTGATTGATTGATTGATTGATTGATTGATTGATTGATATAGCGCTGTCAGGATGTGACATTTTTGACTTGTGTTTTGTTAATCAGAGGTTTCTTGTTTATGGTTTTGTATTCATGTTTTCTTTTTTCCTACAGTTCTGATTTTCTTCTGTCTCCCAGTGTGTTCTCCTCTGCTTCATCCTCAGTTTGGTTCAGTCAGTGTTTGTTTGGGTTTGTTTACTTTATAGTCTGGGTTTCTTATGGTTTCTAATTTGCTAAGTTCTTAGGTTGTTGTTACCCCCCAGTTTCTCAGTTTACCTTAATTCATGTTTAGCTTTATTTATCTTGGTCTACAGTTTTTATTAGCTCTGCTCACTGAGACTGCTCAGAATGCTACTGCCTCGCTCTTGTCTGTGCTTCGGTCCACCCCAAAACCAAACCGTGACAAGCGCTTAACAACAACCAACAAAGGTGACCAAAGCACTTTACAATAAAAATTACATCACAAATAGAATAAAAGTTACAAGACAACAGAAATACACAAGATTAACAATAAAAGACAAATAAGGGAAATGCCATTCCACTACATGGTATTAAAAGCCTGTCTAAAAAGATGAGTCTTAAGCTTAGACTTAAAAATTATCTGATCAGTGGTTAATCGGAGGTCTAAAGGGAGGTTGTTCCAGAGTCGGGGGGCTGCCACAGAAAAAGCCCGATAACCCCAATGTTTTAATCTGGTTCTTGGGACATCTAATAAAAGGTGACATGATGACCTCAGAGATCTCCCATGTACGGGAAAACTTAGAAGTTCGGATAAATAGGGTGGGGCTAATCAATTTTATGCTTTAAAATAAATAATATGCTCACGTCTAGGGGTATTGGTTAAAAGACGGGCAGCTGCATTCTGAACAAGTTGAAGTTGCCTTAGGGAAGACTGGTGAACACCAATATAAGACCGTTACAATAATCAAGTCTAGAACTGACAAATGCATGAATGGCTTTCTCTAAGTCAGTGTGATTTACAAAAGATTTAACTTTAGTCAACAGTTCAGATGATAAAAACTAGATTTGACTACAGAGTCAGTTTGTTTATCAAAGTTAAATTCCTGGTCAAATATTACCCCAAGATTTTTAACAGTGATCTATCTGTCAGTAGGAAGTAAACCACTTCAATGCAGTGCCACGAATACCAACAAATTGTTTCAAACGAGACAAAAGAATAGAATGGTCGACTGTATCAAAAACTGCTGTAAGATCTAATAAAACCAGGACCACAGGGCACTTACTATCTACAGACAAAGGAATATCATTGTGTATTTTCAATAAGGCGGTCTCAGTACTGTGCCTCGATCTAAAACCCGATTGAAATTTTTCATAAATAGCGTTTGATTCTAAAAATACCTGTAATTGTATGAAAACTATTTTTTCTAGGATTTTACAAAGAAAAGATAAATGAGAAATTGGTCTAAAATTAGATAGAATTGAAGAGTCAAGGTGATGTTTTTTAAGAAGAGGCCTCACAATGGCATGTTTAAAAGCACCAGCCACAATTCCTAATACAAGTACGGGACCGACAGTATTAAAAACCTCCTTCATTAATTTAAAGGGAAGACAATCCAGAGGGCAATTAGTAGGTCTCATATGATAAAATAACTTCTTCAAGTAAGAAAAGGACACTGATTCAAAATGCTCAAAAACAGCTTAAACAGGACCAGCAGAAAAATCAGAACTATATGGGAAGCTGGAAGCTTGTCTTACAGATGCCACTTTTTCAATAAAAAATGAGAGAAAACTGTTGCACGTTGAGACTGATGCCTCAGGTAGGACCACAGTTTGAGGATTCAATCAAGATGAAACAGATTCAATCAAGTGAAATAGCACCCTGGGTGAGTGATTACTAGTTCAAATTAGGTCAGACAAAAATTGGCACTTTGGCTATCCCTAAGAATTTCCAGAGACGCTAACAACTTGTCTTTCCTCCATTTACGTTCCGCTTTATGGCATTGTCTCCTAAGTGCAAGGGTGGCATCATTTAACCAGGGCTCAGCTCTATATTTAATAGATTTAAATTTACTAGGAGCAACAGAATCCAAAATCGTATTCCATATTTCGTAAACAGAATCAAGAAGGTCATCAGGGCATAGAGAGATACTTGATGCAGTTAAGGCGGATAGCGGAGAGTCTAGAAAAGCAGTGGCGAACTGTTCAGCTGTTGAAGGTGTAAAGATATGACGGTAACACACTGTTGCCAGTGGCCTACTTTTTGGAAGAGGAGCATCAAAATCAATAATAATGGGGAAATGATCAGAAATAGCAGTCTGAAATACTTCACAGAATGAGATGGACAGCCCATGAGAAATGACAAGATCCAGTGTGTGTCCAAGATTGTGTGTTGGTCCATATACTGACTAAATTAGATTAAAAGATGTCAAAAGGCTTGCAAATTCAGATGCCAAGCAGTCAGAAGGACAGCAGATATGAATATTAAAATCACCACAAATTAAAATGTGATCATAAATATGAATAAAATTTGCTAAAAACTCAGAGAACTGCTGTATAAAATCCTTATTGTATGCAGGAGGGCGATAGACAACAGCACATAATACTGGATGAGTAAGTTCAATGACAAACAGCTGCAGTTCAAAAGAAGAATAGGACACTGAACGCAGCATTCTGCATTTAAAATTGTCTCTGTAGATTGTAGCAGTACATCCACCAAGGCCTATCAGTCGCGGGGAGCTGAAGAAAGAGCATCCCAGAAGAAGAAGCTCAGAAAAAGCGTTGTTGTCACCTGGTTCGTCCATGTTTCTGTCAACAGAAAACAGTAAATGCGAACGAAAAAAGTCGTTTAGAATAAAAGTTGTATTTGTAAGAGATCTGGTGTTTAACAAAGCCATGCGGATAGAGGCCTGATCCTTTTCCTTAGTGACAGGACCAAGCAGGCGAAGACTGTCATGAGTACGGCTCTGTTTACAAATTTTTATATGCCGGCGACAGGGAAGTGTGTGGCTGGCATCTGGATTTACAGGCTGAAGCCAGCGGTAGCAGTACTCCATAGGACGACGCACACTGTAGTGACCGAATTGTCAAGGGATCTTGGAGAAAGAAGAATCACGGGAACAGCCTGATAACAGGGCTAGAGAAGCCCGAAGTTTCACTAGTTGTCCACCTCTCTTGCCCCGTCTTTTGCAGCGGCGAGTGGTGCGAGGTATAGGAGGGCGTCGGAGATGAGGTGGGATGAGAGCCTGGAAAGGTGGTGGTGGCAATTTTTCCAAATGCCCGTTCATGTCGTGTAAAATCTTTAAAAGGGCTTGACGATCATACACATGTAGCGGGAAGACAAACCTTAAAAATGTTACACTGAACAGAAAAATTAATAACAGTTGAGACCGAGGAAGACGGCAAGCCACATACAACGGCGCCATCTTGGCGGTGGAAAGAGTATTTTGAGGATCTCCTAAATCCTGCAGTCACGCATTCCCCAGTGGAAGCAGAGGCTGGGGACTTGGGGTTGGATCCTTTCATCACCCAGGCTTAAGTCACTGAGGTGGTTAAAAAGCTCCACGGTGGCAGGGCTTCAGGGGTAGATGTTATCTGCCCTGAGTACCTCAAGTCTCTGGATGTTGTGGGGCTGTCGTGGTTGACACGCCTCTTCAACATTGTGTGGCAGAAGGGGACAGTGACTCTGGACTGGCAGAACGGGGTGGTGGTCCCCCTTAAGAAGGGTGACCGGAGGGTGTGTTCCAACTATAGGTGGATCACACTCCTCAGCCTCCCTGGTAAGGCCTCCGCCAGTGTATGGTGTATGATAGTCCAGCCGATAATCGAACCTTGGCTTCAGGAGGAGCAGCGTGGTTTTCATCCCAGCCGTGGACCCCCGTCTGCAGGTTTATGGGAGTTTGTCCAACCAGTCCACATGTGTTTTGTGGACCTGGAGAAGGCATTGAACTGTGTCCCTCGTGGTGCCCTGTGGGGAGTGCTCCAGGAGTACGGAGTCGGGGCTTTTTATTAGGGGCCATGCAGTCTGTACGACCAAACTCCTAACCCAGGAGTTTGGTCTGCATTGCCGGCACTAAGTCAGACCGGTTCCCGGTGCATGTTGTCTATCTATCTATCTATCTATCTATCTATCTATCTATCTATCTATCTATCTATCTATCTATCTATCTATCTATCTATCTATCTATCTATCTATCTATCTATCTATCTATCTATAATAAACTCATGAAAAAGGCCTATACAAAAATAATGGTATCCCTTGATCGTCTTGAGATTTCGTTATACCCTGCACATATTCAAGACACCCTGTGCCAGATGCAGCAAAGCAGCCCCAGAGCATAGCAGAGCCTCCTCCATGTTTCACAGTAGGGACAGTGTTCTTTTCTTCGGTTGTTCGGTTTGACCATTGGATTGTGGGTGGTAACCTGATGTGAGTGATACCTTTGCATCCAGCGCTGCACAAAACTGTTTCCATAATTGCGAAGTGAACTGGGGACCACGATCTGAGAGGATTTCTTGAGGAATGCCGTGCAGACGAAAGACATGCTTGACCAGCAGCTGGGCCGTCTGGAGCACAGAGGGAAGTTTCCTGAGAGGAACAAGGTGACAGGATTTGGAGAAACAGTCTACAATGGTTAAGATGGTAGTCATACCTTGAGAACTAGGGAGTCCGGTGACAAAATCCAACGCGATGTGGGACCAAGGTCTCACCAAGGTTGGTTAGTGGATTTATTACGTGCACAAACAGAACAGGCTTTGACATACTCCTTCACATCTTTATGTACAGATGGCCACCAAAACCTCCTCGAGATGAGGGCTATGATAAGACTAGTGCCTGGATGAGCAGAAAACTTGGACGTATGAAACGAGTGGATGAGTTTTGAACGGACTGCTGAAGGGACATAGGTGCGGTTTGGTGGACCAGTTCCAGGGTCAGGTTCTGATTGTTGGGCTTGGGTAACAACACTCTCAATCTCCCAAGTTAGGGAGCCGACAATGCAACTGGGGGAAAGTATAGTGGTAGATTGTTTACCTGAGTCATCTGGTGAATACTGGCGAGACAAGGCATCGGGCTTCACGTTTTTATCTCCAGGTCTGTATGAGATAGACAGGTTAAACCAGGAGAAGAACATAGACCAGCGAGCTTGACAGGAGTTCAAACGTTTGGTAGATTGGATATAGGCAAGATTCTTATGGTCGGTCCATACCAGCACCGGGTGAACTGCACCCTCCAGCCAATGGTGCCACTCCTCCAAAGCCAGTTTAATGGCTCGGAGTTCATGGTCTCCCACATCGTAGTTTCCCTCTGCATAGGACAATCTACGGGAGAAGAAAGCACATGGGTGAAGTTTGCCATCCAAATCTGAGCATTGTGATAACCCAGCCCCTACGGTGCACTGTTTAGCAGGATCTGGGTGAACAGGAATGGGTGCCTGGGAGAAGTTTTCCTTGAGTCGAGAAAAGGTGGTGTCGGCTTCTGGAGTCCACTTGAATTGTTGTTTTGTGGAAGTAAGAGCGGTTAGGGGAAGTGCAACCAGGCTGAAGTTTCTTATGAAACGTTGGTAGAAGTTTGCACAATCCTAGAAAACACTGAAGCTGTTTGCGAGAATCTGGAGTGGGCATTCGAGTACTGCCTTGATCTTTTCTGGATCTGAGCGAACCTGTCCACCCTCTAATATGAAGCCCAGGAAGGTGGCTGATAGCTTGTGGAACTCACATTTCTCTGCTTTAACAAAAAGTCTGTTCTCGAGGAGACGTTGAAGGACTAGGCAGACCTGATGTTGGTGTTCTGTGATACTTTTGGAATAAATGAGGATACAATCAAGGTATACGAATACAAAGATGTTTAGAAAATCTCTTAAAACGTCGTTAACCAATGCTTGGAAAATTGCTGGAGCATTGCTGAGACCAAATGACATTACCAGGTATTCAAAGTGGCCAAGGGGGGTCTTAAAGGCAGTCTTCCATTCATCTCTTTGTCATATCCGGACCAGGTGGTAGGCATTGCGGAGATCTAGTTTGGTGAATATGGTACCTATTTTTCACTGTGATCTGATTAAGTCCTCTGTAGTCTATACAGGGACGAAGTGAACCATCCTTCTCACCCACGAAGAAGAATCCGGCTCCTAACGGAGAGGAAGACTGACAAGTGATTCCAGCAACTAGTGACTCTGTGATGTATTTCTCCATGGCTTGTCTTTCTGGGCATGAGATATTGTATAGATGGTGCCCCAGCAAGAAGGTCTATTGCACAGTCATATGGACGATGGGGGGGAAGTGATAAAGCTTTAGATTTGCTAAATACCTGTCTTATATCCAGATATTCCTCGGGGACCTGTGATAGATCTAACGGCTCAGGCTCCACTGAATCAACCGGGGTGGAAATGGGTGAGACAGCAGACTGTAGACAGAAAGATAAACAATTAGTGGATCAGGATTCGATTCAATCTTCAGACCAGTTTAGATGGGTGTTGTGTTTGTGCAGCCAAGGGAAACCTAAAACCAGTGAGCTTTGAGAAATGGAGAAAACAAAGAATGTTATATTTTCACGGTGATTTCCAGAGATGATAAGTTCAACAGGTTTAGTGCGATGGGTGACTCGGTGGAGTGTTTTCCCATCAAGTGCGAGGACTTGATGAGGTGGATCCAGGGGTTCTACAGCAATTTTGGCTTGTTGTACTACGGACTGATCTACGAGGTTTTGTTCACATCTGGAGTCTATGAGCGCAGATAGATTTAACTGATCTTGGCTGAACAGGAGAGTAGCTGGCAAGGTCAGTCCAGGTGTCTTTCTGTTTATTTTTTGGTCCACCATCTCCCCCTTTAAAGGTGGCAGACCATCTCTTTTGGTTGGACTGGGCAGGTCATCACAAAATGATCTGGTGATCCACAATATAAGCACTGGTTAGACTGCCTGCGCCGCTGTTTTTCTTCAGGTGTAAATCGGGTGCGCTCTACCTGCATGGGTTCAGGTTCAGGGGGATTTACGCTCATCAGTGGACGTGGTGGTTGCGATGGGACAGATGGACGGGGTTTTTCGACCACATGTTCCCTTCTAGAGCGCCTTCTTTCCCTCATTTGATCATCCATCCGAGTGGCCAGGGTGATATTGAATGTTTTGGGTTCGTCTACCAGAGCTAACTCATCTTTTAAGGACTCGTCAAGGGACTGAAAAAAGCTGACTTAAGGGCACAGGAGTTCCAACTAGAGGCTGCTGCTAAAGTACGAAATTCAATGGAAAATTCAGACACAGGTCTATTTCCTTGTTTCAGCGACATCAGGCAACGGGCCACACTAGTTTGATCTAAATCTAACTTAAATTCTTGGATAAATTCATCAAATGAACAACCAATTTGATTGCAGTCTGTAAACCTTGCTTCTGCCCAACGAAGCGCTTTTCCAGTTAATAATCCTAAAATGAATGCTATTTTAGCGTCATCACGGGGAAGAGATTGGGGGGAATGGTTAAATACCAATGAACACTGTAACAAAAATGCTCCACAACTACTGATCTCACCGGAGAATTTTTCCGGGTTTGGGGAGGTGACGTCACGTGAGTACGGAAGCTGTCGTGAGACTGGAGGAGAAACCAGTGACTAGGCGGCTCCCTCTGGTGTCTGGGATGTCTGGATGTTCAGGGTGTGTTGAAGGAGTGAAGCCACCTGATCTAGCTGCTGACTTGAGTGACGGTGTTCCAGGAGAGTGTGAAGTGTGGATCCGTGTGATTGAATTTGGAGGCTGTGTTTGGCTAAAGTCCTCCTGAGTGTCTCTGCTGGGTCAGATTGGCCTGAGTGTTCTGTCATCGTTCAAGGACTGACTTGATGCTGCTGCGGAACTGGGGAGTTTATCCAGGGAGACGGTGAATACTCTGATGAGGTTTCAGGTGAGTACTTGACAGTTGTATTAATCCAGATTTTGTTTACAGAGACGGAGTTAACTGGTGAGTATTCAGTGAAGTAATTGGTGGAGGGTGAGCAGGGTTCGCTTGCCTGGAGATGTAGGTCTTGAGGTGTTGATCCAAAAATGTTTTTCGTCTGAGGCTTGAGTACTTAGACTGAGGCATGATCCAAACTGAGGACTTTGAGCCAGAACTGACAGTTAACACTTAGGCACTGGAGTGCTGACAGCTCCACCTTCTTATACTCCTCCAGGTTGATGGAAATGAGAAACACCTGCTACCCTCCACACCGGAGGATCTTGGCGGCATTTAGTGGTGAGTAAGTGTTAGCAGCAGGCAATAAACAATACATGAAAACTCCCAGACTTAGACAAGGCCATTGGGGTCCTCCAACGGCCTTGTAGGCCAACCACCAAAATAAAAACATCATTTTTATTCAAACGATCCCCCATATAAACAAATCCAGACATTTTCTGGATGTAAGGGTTGTACTGGACATGTATCTTAATGGCCATGGCATCCAACATGAGACACACATAACCATATTTATCAGGATCTTCTTCTTGTCTTCTCTTTAACATCTCCAGCATCACCATGTGAAGGCCAGGCCTGGAATCCACATAGCTCATCCACATTGATAAGAGTAAGAAGAGTCTTTTGTCACTGTACAGTTGGAATGTAGGGACTGTGATTTGGAATCTATTTAACTGGATTTAAGTTACTTTTTTGTGTAAACATATGTTGTGAACTGACGCTATACAAAAAACTGAACTGAAATGAAAGACAACAATATTTTGTTCGGTAGTCATATAATAATTTGGGAAGCCTACTTACTGGAACTAGAAATGGTTGATGTTAATAATGTCAGATGTATCGTAGGTGTGCCAACCTTTCACTACTCAACCAAAAGAGAATCAAATAATATTAATATAACATTGAAAAAGGTTTTCTAGAAACACAAACAATACCTTTGCAGTATGTGTGCATGGGGGAGGTTCATATTAAGAGTCTCTCTCAGATAATTGTAAGCCCTAGGACCATGATAGTGGAGACAGATGGCAATGTCCTGGTGGTCTTTAGTGTATTCATGGCTTTCTTAATAGAAGGTGCATTGGAAGATCTGAAATTTATTGTGGGACACAAATTACTAAGAACCACTAAAATCTTTAGGAAGTCTTACAAAAGACGGGTTTAATAAAGTTTATTTTACACTTAAATTGTTTTTTTCAACATTTGTTTTTTTTAATTTTACCTGAGTATGTATCAAGTATCAAGTTGCTCTTTCGACTCTTCATTTATGTTTCTTCACCTTGAGATCCTCTAGAACACCACTCACAGTGTTCTTTGCCCTCCTCTCTCTGTCCTTGGTGTTCCTTCTCTCTCTTTTTCGACTCTCCACCCTAGCCAAGGCTTCCCTCAGTCTGGCCCTCAGATCATGATTGGATGAAGGCAGAGCATAGGAGTGGTCCTAGTACAAAAATGGATGAGAATATGAGTGATTTTTAGCAAATTTGTACTAGTACAATGTGTTCTCAATTATCCCACATTTTTAATAAATACTGACATGTTTAAATGTATTGCGTTAGGGTTGTCACAATAATAAAATTACAAATCAGATACTGATGCTAAGAAAAATACTCCACCCATATGACTATTGTAACCTAGGTCACAAAACAACATCTAAACATCAACATCTGATCATTATTACTCCATGGAAAGAGGATTTAGTCAGTTGGCGTGGGGGCGTGGTCGTGATTGCTCCTGCTGTGGCTGACTGCATACTGACCGCCGTTCTGAGAGAGTTCTCAACGGATGAAACTCTGGTTTTTCCTCAAAACCTTTTGAATCATCACCCTTTTTACCTTGGTTTTTGCCTGAGTAAAATTTAATCCATGATTTTCCTTTTATTCCTTGTATGAAGTCATCATTCACCCTTTTCAGGCTCCTAAAATAACTGCTTTTTTGCCTTCCACTCAGACGTGTCTATCACACTTTTCCGTAGCCCTAATAATAATAATAATAATAATAATAATGTAAAAATATTAGATACTTGTGTTACACTATTTACATTATGTTACATTAATTTCTATATTTAGGGCAAAACCAAAAATATAAAATTGAAATGTATATCCTTTATTGAAGTGTGTAGCTTTGATTCAGTCGTACAATTGTTTTTTATCATAATACTTAATGAGCCACTGTGTCCTTCTATTTGGGTGTCAATTTGATGTTGACAAAAATAAAAATTTTAACCAAACAACCATTCTATATTTAAATAAATTGTGTTTTAAAATAAACAGGGATCTGGAAAAATATTTTTGTTACTGTGTTCAAAAAGATCTGGTCAATGGAAATTGTTGCATCAGTGGCCATGCACAATTTCTGTCTTTCTGGTCATTTTGCTGAATACTCCTTTAATTAACTACCATAACATCATAACGTTCACAGATGTGTGAGGTATAGCCAGTCATTAATACTCACAACACACAGGCATGGGCTCAGCCTCTTGAACAAAATGGGAAGAGTCTAGTGACATGGGCTCTTGTGCCTTTTTTGAGGTCTGAGATTTACTGGTAGCCACAGGCTAAAAGCAAGGATAATATAGAAATCATTTCATAGTGTATTACAAAATACATTATTGTTTCTTTCAGATAATGTGGAATTGAATTATAGTATCCTAAAAAAGAGTCATACAACAACCTTGCGGAGATGAGCTAGGCCATCTGGTCAGTCCTGTCAAAGTCCTCTGGTCTATAATGCTCACTGCAGAGCATAGATGAAGGACTAGCAGAAAACCCTCCCCTTCTCACTGCTGTTTCCCACTGCTTTCTTAGAGCTTTATCTTTGGGAAACCTACAGAGTATAAACAATTTAAGTAGTTTAGTGTGTAGAAAAAAATACTTGGTTTCTTGCCAGCTGGTTTCCATGCAGGATTCACACTATGATGTGCGGGAAATTACAGTATTTCCCCCAAAGTTAGCAAAGTCTGTTTGTAAAATGATGTTATCTCAGGTAAATACAATCATACGTATATTTTCGTTCTTACCTGTGAAGATCAAGTTTGTTCTGTAAAACGGTTGGTACATTTTCATGCAGCACATGAATGAGGGAACTTCTCCAATCGCTCCTCCCTGCCACATGCCTCAGCATGGCGATGACGTCGGCGTTCAATCCAGCGCCCAATGAGGCATCTGCGTATACATGTCTGTGGTTGGAACAGCAGTACATGCTGTACCCAACACAAAATGGCTGCCATGTAGTTGCCTTCTATGAAGATGGTCAAAGAGTTAGTGGTAGGGTCAGGTGTAGGTGTAGAAATGAATGAAAATGAATGGAAGATCTAGCGGAATGGCAATGCAAAGTCCTCAAAAAGATAGAAATTCATGGATTTGTGTGTGCGCGTGTGTGTGTGTGTGTATCCGAGTGGGAGACAGGGAGAGAAGAGAGGCAGAAAGAAAGAGAGACTTACAGACAGACAGACAGAGTGGGAGATAGACAGAGGAAGTAGTGAGGAATGAATCAGCCAATCAGCATTTCTAACGCAGCACGTCACTTTAATCTCATCCTGGCTGGCCTTTTTAACATGGTGGTGGATGCTCTTGAACTACTCCCCATAACTCGGAAACCGTTAGGGCTATCAACGTCATTCTTGGACCATTTTTATCAGAACGGACCGAGGAACGATAATATAATTTTTTTTATTAATATCAGTTTCCTCTAACTTGGGCCCCGTTGACACTGCAGGCAAATGTGGCCCAAATCAGATTTTTGGGGGTCAAGTGCCCCACCATTGCTGGCTGTGTCTCCGCATCCAAACAGTTTGTTGTTCTGAATTGGCAGTCAGATCTCCCTAAAACGGAACAATAAAGAGTTTCACTCTCTTTTTAGTCACGTGTTTCCCACACAGCACCCGCTGACAATAAATGGCTTCTGGTGTGCACTTAAACCATAACACAGTTTACTGTTGTGCTGCGTTTGATGACGCTCATATTGTTCTTATGCGCAAGCAGGTCAGTTTGGAGCCGCAACAGTTTCAAAGTAATGTGAACGACCACACAAAAAAATCTGATCTCTAAAAAAATTGGAATTTGAGCATTAAGACCTGCAGTGTGAATGTAGCCTTGGAAACCATAAGGGCAATGGATGTAATTCATGCACTGTATGAATCAACAGGCCATGCTGAACAATTATGGAGGTTTTCAAGTTTCTATAAAAATCTGTGTAGATGTTGTGACTGTAAAAATTGGATGTAATTTTTAAAGGCATATTTTCTGTTAATTTCCTGTCTACACTTCAGTCCAGTTAACAGCTTTAATGCACCTTTATAGTTGGTGTGCCAACCACCATAAAACATCATAAGAAGACGGATGTATCATTATTATCTAGGAGCTTGGTGTTTGAGGAAAGGCTGAGGCGATCTGAGCTTTGGACTGTTCCTCTGTACGAAACACTTTGCCCTTCAAAAAACTGAAAGTGAATCAATCAACATAAAAGATAAGGATGATTATTAATGGTTAAGAAACATACATTCTGAAATGTAGGAGAAGATGATGAGGATGAAGAACGAGAAGTAAAGCCAAATTGGATGTCTGGAAGTTGGCGTCGAGGGATCACTCAAGACACCATTGGGAAATCACGTGGTTTGATTAAAGAACTTTTGACGAGAACAACGATGGGTAGGCACAACTGTGCTATGAATGGGCCAGAGCTGGACATTAGTGCAGGTAATGAGAGTGATGGGAGTAGTCCAAAAAGAATAAAATCTTCAGTGGAAGCAGGTGCAGAAAAGAATGGAAGGGTGATTACAAACTGGACATAATCTGAAGAAGAGATGAATTGGGCGAACAAAGTAATTGTCAGATTCAGTGATGAGAAAGGACTGCAGTCAATTAACCCAGTTAAACTGTCTAGCATTCTGAAGAACCAAGTTTGGGAAATTGTGACTGCAAAAGTTCTAAGAGATGGGAATTTGATGATTATTTATAACAAAGAAGAACAAAGAAACAGAGCGTGTAGGATGAAAGAAGTAGGAAGTCGTAAAGTGACAAGTGTGAGCCTTATAAAATAAGGACGAAAATCGCAAAAAGGAGTGATTTGTGGAATACCGGTTGATGTCTCAATTGAAGATATAAAATAAAATAAAAAATCAGAGGGCGAAAAATTAAGGATGTAAGAAGACTTCAGACTTTTAAAAATGGAGAAAAAAGGAATAGAAAAAGCATTTTGCTGGAAATCAATGAGGAAAAGGTTTATTAGGGATATATGACCTACAATACCACAGTGTGTCATATGGGGGCTGTGAGGTAATGAAGAGGGAGGTGCAGGTTCAACAGACTAGAGTGTGCAACAAATTCTCATACGCAGAGGCAGTCAAAGTGGTAAAACAAAAGAACGATATCCAGGTGAAAAATAGGATGGATGCAAAGGTAAACCAAACAAATGAAAATAAAGTATATGTGGAGTTAAAAAGATTAGTGACATTTATTGCAGGAGTAATTGTCAAGTTAATCCAACAAATCTGACAGTTTTGAATGTTTTACTATCTCCATGCAACTGGAGTGCACTCTACAAAGAATCAAGTGCACCCATGCCTGCCATTGCTCTATTGCAGCAGTTAAATCTAAGGTGATCCTGTTCACCTGTGCTCAGATTGAATTCTATTCAGAGAAAGGACTTCAGCTGAAAGCTTCTCCAAAGACACCACTGGTAGGAACTGGACAATATTATTTAAAGTACGTAATTCATATTTAATCAAAAAAACTAAAACTGTACAGAAATTTGCTGATTGTTTGTGGTTGGATACATATTAGTATGCACGCTTTGCAACATAGTTTGTTTACCTATTTCATTCACTGTTAAGTTAAAAGTAAATTATTAAAAGCATTAATTAAGAAACTAGTTAAATATTAAAAGTCAAAGTGAACATTGTTGTTTCTGATATTTAATGTTTATCTCATCTGTTTGTAGGTTATCAACCTACTTATGTCCTACGAATGTTGCACTGCTGTTGAGATCCATCTAAAAAGAAAGGATGAATAAACAAATGTGACTGAGTTGAGTTGTTCCTGCGTCTCTTTGGAGGAAGCAAGCCTTTTCAAGTTTACGAAAATGCTGACGTGACTTCAGATGGAAAAAAAACTTGACAATCATAAATGCAACAATGGAAAGAAAGTCGAAAACAGAGAGAATTCAAAAAATAGTGAAAGCGGCTGTAAATCATCTTGGCATTCATGGACTAACCGGGGAGGAACTCATGGATGATCTCAGTGCTCAAGGCTGATCAGAAACCAACATGGATTGGAAAGCTAATATATGGTATTGCTTCTACACTGCAAAGAATGAATAGTTTTGGTGAGATTGTGCATCCTTGTCTTATACTACAGGATATTGTTATTCTCAATGTGATATCTGAGTTCAGTACAATATAACTGTATATCTGATCATAAAACATTTTGATTATCTTTCTAAACTTGCTGCCAAAGCCCAAAAGTTACAAAGATTTAATTTGAAAATCACGTTCAATATAATCAAATGCCTTGATAAAAAAATCAATGAATAGTATAAGACTTTCTATATTTATAGGAGTGTAATAGTCTTATCATATCCATTATTAGTCTCACATTATTGTGAATATGCCTACCTTTAATGAGAGCTGACTGAGATTCATCTATTAATTTATGCAGGACATTTCTCAGTCTGTTAGCGTATACTAAAGCCAGTAGTTTGTAATCATTGCAAAGTAAGGCTTTGATCTCCAGTTGTCTATTTGTAAATGTCTTTATTGAGCTTTGGCAATAACGTAATCAAACCAGTTTTCATTGCTGGGGATAGTTGACCATTATTTATACACTCCAAATATGCGTTAAATAATACATGTTTTATCTCTTGCCAAAAAAACTCAATAGATAAGTCATCAATACCAGGTGATTTTATTATTTCTTTTTTTTTTTTCAGGTCCATTTTGATTTCCGTTTATCTTCTGATAATTTCATTGTTGTTTTTTATTTCATTTATAAACATGTCACAATTATCTCCTTGAAATTTCTTCTTAAGAATTCTATAAAATTGGCTTACCTCTTCCTTGATTTGAGTTAGATCCTGAATTACTTTACCACATTTATTTAATTCGGTTAAACACTTCTAAGATTGTCTATGTTTTTCAAGGCTATAAAAATATGCTGATTTGTTTTTTTTCCTCCTTGTTCAATCCACTTTGCTTTGGATCTTAAAACGGCACCTTTTGCCTTCTCCAAGTAAACACCATCTAACTGATTTTGGAGTGTGTGTAGTTCTTCTGTTTCTTCTACTGTTGTATTAATCTTGCTGCATAGTTCACTTATCTTTTCAACCAATACTTTTTGTTTAGATGTACGTGTGTCTGAAACTTTATTTGCAATTTCAATATTCCCATTTACCTATATCTGACAGATCCATGTTTTTAATATCAAGACATATTAATTTGACCTGACTACAAAATCCTTCATTTAGTTTCGGAGCATTGGTAAATTTCCAAATATTGTTTGATTTTTGTTTTTGCTTGATTATTGTCAATGACAAATCAATGAGACTATGATCAGTAAGAGGTGATGATCGAATATCACACTTTGAAGCTAGATTCGTTACACTTTGAGACAAAAGCCAGTAGTCTAACCTTGAACATACGTTTCTATCAGCTGGAGTAACCCATGTAAAATTTATTGTATTAGGGTTTGTTATTCTCCAATAATATACCAGGTTGTTGGATAAAAAAAACTTGCTAATAAAGTCATTGTAAACTGGTTGTAAACCTTTGGTTGGCTTCCGGTCAAGCCAGGAGTTAGGATTTATGTTAAAATCGCCCCATTATGTTTGTTTTCCTGTGATAATTTGAAAAACATATTTCTGTTGAGTGATTATTTTATCCATATATATTGATCAAAATAAATTTCAGATTAAATATCTGCCACAACCATAAGCCAGTGACCATTATCATCGGTTTTATGATCAATAATTTCCCCTGCATATCTGTTAAACTAAATCAACGCTCCTGCCGAGTGAGAGGTTCCATGTGAGTACACGATATTGTCTCCCCATTGTTGCTTCCAGAATCTTTCATCGTCCTTATTAGAATGTGTCTCTTGTAACAAAATAAAATTGGCTTTAACTTCCTTAACAAATAAAAAATGGCCTTGCGCTTAATATTTTTAAAGCTCAAATATTTGGGCGCATGTAGCGTGTCCTTATGAAACGGGCGGAACGTAGTTTGTCCGAGCGGCGTTCTCGTATTGTGACGTAATCGGCAGGCGCAGGACCCCGAGCAGCTCTGATCACCCGAGCAGATACTGGTATCTACAGCGGAACAGCGCAATTGGAACACAAAATGGCTGCCTGGTTGCTGCGTTCAGGTCGACTTGGTTCACTCAAGGTAATATTTGTTCAGCTGTTACTAAAGCCTTTAAACTATAGTCTGTGACGGTGGCAGATCATTACAGGCATAAGGCAAGGTTTTTTTAAAGCAGGTGCTGAAAAGCTGTTATTTTGACAAGATGCGCGATTGTGTTCCTGACCTCAAACCCCCGAAAAATAAACAAGTAAAATGGGCAATAGAATTGTTTTATTTATTTATATAGAAAATGCCCCAAACAAACATATCTTCAAACAATTTATTTCATGTTTAGTTTTACATAAAAGCTGTGATAATAGCTTTTATTATTACAGTGAATCTCTTAAAACATATTACACTCCGCCTGCTGCTCCTTTGCCAGCTGTCTTTTTCTTTGTTAATTCTCAACAAGCATTTCTTTACCTGTCAGTATCATATTTCAGATTACTATTGTTTAAAAAAATCCAGTTGTTTTTTTTTCTTTTTGCTTTTCTTCCAAGAGCCCACAATAATTCTTAAAATATTTTTATACCTACTTTTGAGGCCTACTTAACTTTAGACATATTAGAATACATATTTTATTGTGCCATCGTCTTTTTTTTTTGAGGAGGGGGTGTTGGTAAGTTAATTGGTTGATGGTTGGTTGACTAATCGACTGAATTCTTGATTGATGACCTGACTATTTGATTAATTAACTAATTTATTTATTTTCCCACATATCAGAATCAGCTTTATTGGCCAAGATTGCTTCCACAAACATGGAATTTGACTTTTGTTTCAAGCTTTCACTGTGTAGAGACAACTGGTGTAAATATGTAAACTTTAGATGAAATACAATAAAGATGAAGGAACAGTGTGTACATGTATGTGTATGTACAGCCATTTTCTTATAGAAAACAAGAAAAAGGCAGGTTGTGGTAGTGCAAATATGGTTATTTTGTTTCACAGCAGAATTGCTGACTACTCAGGCTTTAAAATGTTCATTGTGTTCATCAAAAAATAATGTCTCTGTGGTGGCTGGTCTTTGCAAATAGCCATCTGCAGTGGCAACCTAGAGGTAAAAGTCTAAACAGTTTGTGTGCGGGATCTGCAGAGATGTTAGCTGCTCTTTTTTTGACCCTAGACCTGTATAAGTCCTAGATGGAGGGAAGATCAGCCCCGATGATTCCCTCTGCAGAGGCTCATTGTTCATTACAGTTTGGACCTGTCCTGTTTTGAGGGATAGCCAAACCACTCAGTGATGTACAAACACAAGACAAATTGAATAATGGCAGTGTAGAAGATGACCTGAAGCTCCTGTAGAAGGTTGTACTTCAGGAAGTAGGGTCTTTTCCCAAACAGTGTCTATGTGTGAAGACCACCTCAGGTCGCGAGAAACTTTGGTTCCTAGGAACCGAAAGTGATCCACTGTGGTATTGAGGATGGTGATTGTGAATATGGTGAAGGGGGGCAGTGAAAATCCACAATACACTCACAACACATGTTGTCTCAAGGCACTTTATAAAGTCAATGCAATCGAATCATGCAGATTTCATGTCTGGTACATACATTCCAATTAATCCTAACTATCAAACAGTGCAGTCAGATTCAGTTTATTATTCAAATTGGTTAAAAGGTTTTCTGTCTAAGGAAACCCACAGATACAAAGAACACAGAAGCACTGATCCCATAGTACTTTCTATAGGAAAGAAAAGTGAAACAATCCTGGTTGTAGCTCCTTTAGAGGCTTAATCTAGGAGAGAAACACAGCTAAGCAGATGAGCCCTGAGCCAGTTTACAAGTCTAGAGTATGAAAGAGAGCACATACAGTTAGTTACAATAGAAGCTCAGCCAGTAGCTATGTCTAGGAGAGAAGGTTAAACACTGAAAGACAGGGCCAAGTGGATCATGTATTTAAGTTGAGCATTAAGTTGTTAGCAGCAGCAGCTTGGCCGATGTCCCCCTCCAGGAAGTTGCCAAAGCTAAACAAAGAACCAGGTCAGATGTAGCTTCTAGAAAGAGAAAATAAAACCGAGAGTGAACAAAAGTTAAAAACTGAAATAACAGCAAATAATGCAAAATTAGAGAGAAGAATTGCTGTGTAAATGCTCACACAGTTGATTAGCAACTATTTTCTTTAGAATTTTAGATAAAAAACGGAAGATAGGATATAGGTCTGTAATTTAGTAAGTCATCTTGATCCAGGAAAGATTTCTTAAGTAAAGGTTTAATTACAGCTACCTTAAAAGCCAGTGGTACATATCCGTTTACTAAGGATAGATTAATCATATCTAAAATGGACATTTCTTATGTCAGACTGTATTATTTTGAATTTATTTCAAACACTTTCTCAGTTTTCAGCTCGCCGTAAGGTTATACCTCTTGCTATTTAAATTCCTCGACAGTTGACCTTTTTGTTTCAGATTTTAATCCCTTCTTGTCTTCTTTTAGTGATGTAGATTCTCTGACTGATCATTTAATGAATATTGTCTCTCTAGTTTAGGCAGTATCTGCCCTGTTAAAATTAGAACATTACCTCTTTCAAACTCCCCTATTTTTTCTGATGTGATTGCTAGGAGCAAAGGCAACTCTAAACTGTTTTTAACCCCATCAGTTATCACCATGCCTGCTCCACTTTCTGCTTGATTTTTTTCAAATGAGGATTGCTAGCTTTTCCTTTCTTTTTTTTATAAAGTCACTTAGATGAGAAATAATATTTCTCCACCTACTACTAGGTTGCCAATTCCCCCTCCAGCACGGCCTGTTATTTTTAGACCATTTTCAGCCATTGTCCCTACCTGAGCTGGCTAATTCAAATCAAATTCAATTCAAAAATACTTTATTCATCCCAAAGGGAAATTAATTGTTGTTGTAGCTCATTTTATACAGGTTTCTTCAAAGAGCTGTTGTAGACGCTGATGGCTGTGGGCAGAAAGGATCTCCTGTAGCAGTCTGTCTTACAGCAGATCTGAAGAAGCCTCTGACTGAAGACACTCTGTTGTTGTACGACAGTCTCAGCTCAGAGTTTTCCATAATGTTCCATGAAGGTATCTTCCTTCTCTCTGGACATTCTACCAGCCTGCTTGGTTAAGAGTGTTTTTAATGCATTGGTCCTTCTGTACTTTTCATTGTAAATGCTTCTTTAGCTTCTGGTCAGGTACCCATTTGTCTGAAGATTGCTGTCATTCACCAGCTTTTAAAAAATGTTAATTTGGATCCTTCTATCTCTAGCAGTTACAGATCCATCTCAAAGCTCCCTTTCCTGGCTAAGATTTTAGAGAAGGTTGTGGTTAGGCAGTTAACTACTGTTCTTGATCCATACAGCTTTATGGAACATTTTCAATCAGGTTTTCGTAAATCCCACTCAACTGAAACAGCTTTCTTAGAGTAACAAATTCTATTTTGATGCAGAGTAATGCAGGTAAATGTTCGGTGCTGCTTATGTTAGACCTGACTTCAGCTTTTGATACTCTTGACCATCCAACCCTGCTAAATAGGCTGAGGCTTTAGGCTGGTATTTCAGGTTCTGGCTGCATCTATTTACAGATCCCATTTCTGTCCTGATCAATTTGGTATTCCACAGGGACCCACTCAAGACAGATTACAACCTGTGTAAATTAAGTTGCACATATGCAATGTATTCATCCAAGACAACCAGCAGAGGGTGCTGTAGGCCATTAAATTGGACTTTGGAGGTGGTAAAAAAGTCACCTTGACACGGTAGTGTGCCAAAATGGGATTAGGGTTAGGGGGCTGCATCCTTCGAAGGCTGCATTTTAGGCCAATTACGTCATTGTGAAACGACGAAGACTCCTCCAAAATGCGGCCGACAGATGCATTAAAGCACAAAGACACTTTGCTTAAAGGCCAAGCCATTGAGAGTGTGCAGACATAAATATCTTGGGACCACTTTAGATGAAAAATCAAACTTAGAAGCGAACTGTGAAATAAATAAAGTAACCTTCAACCTTAAATGCTTCTTTTCTCCTGATTTGAAGGATGAATCTGGTGTATCCTTCGTGGCCCACCCTATCCCATGATTCATTGCGGGTCATAGTGGATTGTTCAAATGGAAGTAGTAATGATGGGCGGTGCGTGAACAACGCGAGGCTCAGCGTCTCTCCAGAATCTGCTATTTAGCGTTTCTACTTTTGATTGGATTATTTATCCAGAATTGTTCAGCGTTGCTGTTTCACAGCAGACAGTAGTTTATGGACATTTGGACTCAAAACTCCGACAGTTTTATTGCCAATCTCCGACTCATCCTAGAGATCTCCAGAACACCGGAGGCTCACTGTTCCCAGCCGGGCTGAAGTGCACGCAGATGGCGCCGAGAATGCAAACAAAGGCGGTGTAGGTGCGGAAGGCACACCGGTTGCCCCTACCCAGAATTTTCCTCGCCAATGTCTGTTCTCTGGCAATTAAAATGGATGAAATACGGCTCTCCATCACCAACAACAGATGGATTATGGACTCAAATGCCATGATTTTCACTGAAACATGGCTAAATGACAGCTGCCTGGACAATGCTATTGAGTTAGCAGGACGCCCTGCACATCAAGCCAACAGGATAGCAGAGGACTCCGGCAAGACCAGAGGTGGAGGTTTGTGCCTTTATATCAATAGAGCTTGGTGCACAATAAAGCTCTGCTACTACTGAGAGACAATGCTCACCTAATGTGGAGTTTATACTGGTCAGATGCAGACCTTATTATCTCCCCAGAGATCTCACTTCCATTATACTTACTGCAGTGTATATCCCCCCGGATGCTAATGCTAAGCTAGCTATGAAAGAACTTTATGCAGCCATTAGCAAACACCAGACCAAACATCCTGAGGCTGCATTTATTGTTGCTGGTGAGCTTAACCACTCCAATTTGAAGACTGTCCTCCCCAGATTCCACCAACATGTCTCCTGTCACACCAGAGGGGACAAGACTTTGGACCATGTTTAATCCAACCTGGCTGGAGCATACAAAGCTACATCCCTGCCCTACATTGGACAATCGGACCATCTCTCCCTTTTCCTCACACCTCGGTACTCATCACTTATCCAACATGTGAAACCTATTGTGAGGACAATAAAAGTGTGGCCAGAGGGGACAGATGCTGTGGTCCAGGACCGGTTCAAAGACACTGATTGGAATATGTTCACTCAGACAGATTTGGAAGGGTATGCCTCATCTGTACTGGACTATATTTCCAGCACTATAGATTGTGTCACCACCCAGAAACAGATCATCATGTACCCCAACCAGAAGCCTTGGATGAATTGGGATGTCCGTCTCCTGCTGAAGGCGCGCAACATCGCCTTCAGGTCAGGGGATGCACAGGTCTACAGTACAACCACGGCTAAGCTGAAGAGGGGCATCAAAAAGGTCAAACACCACTACAAGGGGAAGATGGAAGAACACATCTCCAGCTCCAACCCCGACATATGTGGCAAGGACTCCAGATCATCACAGATGACAGTGACCATCAAACACTTCACGCCTCCTCTGATGTTTCCTTCCTCAAAGAGCTCAACAATTTTTATGCTCGTTTTGACAGAGGGAACCCAACAACTGCAACCAAGGCAGATGTGTCTCCAGACCACCAACCACTGACTCTTTTTCTCACTGAAGTAGGAGTGGCACTGAGCAGGATTAAAGTTCACAAGGCTGCGGGTCCTGATGGCATCCTTGGACGTGTTCTTGGAGCGTGTTCTGGGGAGCTGGTAAGAGTGCTGACGGACATATTCCACCTGTCCTTGGCCCTGCTTCAAAACCACCATCGTCCTGATACCTAAAAACTCTAGCCCATCAAGACTCAATGACTACCCTCATCCCCATCATCAACAAGTGCTTCGAGCGGCTGGTCCTAGAACACCTCAAATCTTGTCGTCCCAATCCTGCAAACCTGTCGATGGTTTCAATGCCATCATTAAGTTTGCAGATGACACCACGGTGATCGGCCTCATCAAAGATAACGATGAGACTGCCTATAGGGAGGAGGTGGATCGTCCGGCTGGAGTGGTGCGACACCAATAACCTGCTCTGCCTCAGACCGGAAGGCACTGAAGAGGGTAGTGAAAGCCGCCCAGCACATCACCGGAGCACCACTTCCTGCTACAGAGGACATCTACAGGAAGCGGTGTCTGAAAATCATCAAGGATTCCAGTCACCCAGCACACAGACTCTTCATCTTCCTGCCCTGTGGGAGGCGCTACAGGAATCTCCGGACTAAGACCACCAGGTACCGGAAGAAGCTTTCTTCTGTCACATTCCTGAACTCTCCCTCCTGATAATTGAACAACTATGATGGACTGTATCCTTATACACATAACAACAACAACAAACACCACTTACCTGCGCTTTCATCTGTCAGCCCACTATTGTATATATTGTATAGATAATCTACTTCTCTTTACAGTCTGTACATTCATAACCTGTATATACTTATACTTACAGTTATAGCATATTCATGGATGGATGCAAACTGCATTTCGTTGCTTTGTACTTGCAAGAATGTAGCTGTGTAAAGCTGAAATTTCAGTTTGGTTCACCAAGATATCACTTAATTGCAAAAGTCCTCGATGTGTTCAGAGATGTCCGTTCCCACTGCGCTAACAGCTAGCTCGCTTCGCCAGCTGTCAGCTGAGGCTGAGGCTCGCTGTACCGGGGAGGACATCTGTCTCCTGGCCCATCGTTTCCATACTCCCACCGATTTTCACCAATGAGTAGAAGATAAACACAGATACAATTCAGTCAGATTATTTCTGATGTTAATGTTCTGTTTTGTATGTGGAATTTCTTTGTTTTTTCTGTATGCTAAAATAGTGTACTTTAGATTTTTTATTTTTGTGTGACTTTCGTGTGGTTATGTTTACACTTTGTCCAACTTGATTTTGATATTATTCTTTATTGCAAATTAAGCCTTCTGAAACACAGAACTGGCGTTGTGAAATTGTTGTAAAATGGGAGTTTTTACTCTCTTTCCTCCCTGTGCACCACCGGGTCCATTTCTCTCCAGTTCCGAGAACCAACCAGTAAAACCAGCAAAGTATTTACCTTGTGAAATAGTGAGAAATGGTTAAGTATAAAATCAAGATTTAATGCCAAAATGATCAGTGTACAGAGTATACAATTGAACAGATACAGAGTGACATTCACCTTCGGTATCGGGCCCCCCTCAGCCCATCTTAGGGATGAACCGAGAGGAGCAAAGAATGGAGCGTGAGTCCTGCTTTTATCCATAGCTGTTCTTAACCCTCCTAGGGTGTCATCCTCTTGTATCAGTTTATCCTTAACTATGTGTTGCATCTTATGTGATATCAACAGTTATGTTGTGTAAGCTGTAGCAGTGAGCAGTGCGGCAGATAAGCAACAAGGGCAGAGATATTTAATTAGGGCAGCAAAGTGATGATTAGAAAAGGCCACAGAATCATACATCCATAACAAAATCTTTTTATGCGGTTTCAAAAATGATCGCTTTTTGCTTGTGGGAGGCCTGATTCGTCTTCCACAATGGAAATGTACTAATGAAAAAACACCTTGTAGCATACTTAAGTTAGAATAATTAATTTTCTAACCCGCATTTTTCTATTTGCCTTAATAACAGTCTACCACAGTAACCACAAGAGACGATCTAGACAGACGATTTAGCTAACATTGAAGAGGTGGTTTAAGACAACAAAGCTAAAACAGCTAACACATAAAATTAAGTAAGCAGAATCAAACTTACCTTCAACTTTTAAGTGTACTTGCAGTAAGTGGAGCACGACTTATATACTTTAGCTCCAGGAGAAACAAACACAGAAAAGCAGCAGTTTTGAATGAAGCCGCGCTGCTCGGCAAGAGCGCCATTGATAGGTTGAGTCATGATCACGTGCCTCCTGCCTTCTCCCTCTTCTGATGTGGTTGTGATTTGGTGGCTTGGAAATCAATAGTATGTTCAATAGATGCAGTTTTGTGGTCTTTCATTGCTGTCCGCTAGTTCTGTACTGGCTGCCCTGATCTGTTGTTATTCCAGCAATGTGAAACCATTCTATATGCCCACAAACATGAAATTTACTTTCTAGTTTTTACGTACAAATTCATGGAACATTATGATATCCATTATTTAAATGCAATTAACCAGATCTAAATTAAGACTAAACGGATATTGAGCTGAAATACACTGACAGCTACAAACCGGATTCCAAAAAAGTTGGGACACTAAACAAATTGTGAATAAAAACTGAATGCAATGATGTGGAGGTGCCAACATCAAATATGTTATTCAGAATAGAACACAAATCACAGATCAAAAGTTTAAATTGAGAGAATGTATCATTTTAAGGGAAAAATATGTTGTTTCAAAATTACATGGCATCAACAAATCCCAAAAAAGTTGGGACAAGGCCATTTTTACCACTGTGTGGCATCCCCGCTTCTTCTTACAAAACTCAACAGACGTCTGGGGACAGAGGAGACCAGTTTCTCAAGTTTAGAAATTGGAATGCCTTCCCATTCATGTCTAATACAGGCCTCTAACTGTTCAATCGTCTTGGGCCTTCTTTGTCGCACCTTCCTCTTTATGATGCGGCAAATGTTCTCTATAGGTGAAAGATCTGGACTGCAGGCTGGCCATTTCAGTACCCGGATTCTTCTCCTACGTAGCCATGATGTTATGATTGCTGCAGAACGTGGTCTGGCATTATCTTGTTGAAAAATGCAGGGTCTTCCCTGAAAGAGATGACGTCTAGATGGGAGCATATGTTGTTCTAGAACCTAAACATAGTTCTCTGCATTATTGGTGCCTTTCCAGACATGCAAGCTGCCCATGCCACAAGCACTCATACAACCCCATACCATCAGTGATGCAGGCTTTTGAACGGAGCGTTGATAACAGCTTGGGTTATCCTTGTCCTCTCTGGTCCGGATGACATGGCGTCCCAGTGTTCCATAAAGAACTTCAAATCGTGACTCATCTGACCACAGAACAGTCTTCCATTTTGCCATACTCCATTTTAAAAGACCCCTGGCCCAGTGCAAACGTCTGAGCTTGTGGAGCTTGCTTAGAAATGGCTTCCTCTTTGCACTGTAGAGTTTCAGCTGGCAACGGCGGATGGCACGGTGGATTGTGTTCACTGACAATGCTTTCTGGAAGTATTCCTGAGCCCATTCTGTTATTTCCTTGACAATGGCATTCCTGTTTGAGGTGCAGTGACGTTTAAGGGCCCGGAGATCACGAGCATCCAGTAGAGTTTTATGGCCTTGACCCTAACGCACATTGATTGTTCCAGATTCTCTGAATCTTTTGATGATGTTATGCATGGTTGATGATGATAACTTGAAAGTCTTTGCTATTTTACGCTGGCTAACACCATTCTGGTATTGCTGCACTATTTTTCTGCGCAACAATGGTGGAATTGGTGATCCTCTTATCATCTTGGCTTCGGAGAGACACTGACACTCTGAGAAGCTCTTTTTATACCCAATCATGTTGTCAGTTGACCTAATCAGTGTTCATTGGTCTTCCAGCTGTTCGTTATATGCTCAATTTCCTTTTTCCAGCCACTTATTGCTACTTGTCCCAACTTTTTTGGGATTTGTTGACGCCATGTAATTTTGAAACAACATAGTTTTCCTTTAAAATGATACATTCTACCAGTTTAAACTCTTGATCTGTGATTTGTGTTCTATTCTGCATAACATATTTGATGTTGGCACCTCCACGTCATTGCATTCAGTTTTTATTCACAATTTGTTTAGTGTCCCAACTTTTTTGGAATCCGGTTTGTATATATATGTAGTACATAATACTCCAGTTAAATTTAATGGAAATATAAAGCTTTAAGCTAGGTCTTTATTTAAGTGATTGTAGCTCTACTTTTTTATGATGCTTTAAACCTGAGGGATTTTACATTTAAAATCAATAGATTAACTGTCTTATATATGAACTAATATAAATATAGAATTATTACAAACTATTTGATAGTGATTTTACATTACACAAACTATTATAATATAAATAGTATAAAATATCTCATCTAATGGTATAAAATATCTGATCTAAACCATGTGGTGCTGTATGATTCTGAGGGAACATTTATACAATGTTATGTGCCAATCATATGTAGACTGTAACCACCACAATAAAATAACATTTATTTAACCAGTAATGAAAAAAGCTCTTGTTGTTCCGTATAAATTGAAAAAAAAAGAAAAATTAAGTAGAGTAGAGATAGAGGTTAGCTATAGAATTCTGCAGACATCAGGCCCAGCTGTTCCAATTAGTCTATGCTCAGCTTCTGAATGATGCAGATTAGATCTAAAAAGACAAGATGTTTTGTAAAGAAGAAGATCATCTCAACTTCATCTATTTACAGATCCTCTCACTGTAAACAGGTGCTATCTAGGATTGAACCTGTTTACAGTGAGATGGTCTGTAAACGGGCCCAGTCATAAAATTTAAACCTTAAAAAGCTTGAAACACATATTGGCTGGATGGCAATATCAGTTGTATTAATTAAATAGTGAAGAAACGCAGTTGTCTTTGTCTTTATTTTCAAATACATGATATTAAATATAATATTTTGGAGCAAGGAATTTGTAACAGGTGATTTTATGTTAGTACAATTTCTTCTTTCCACATCTGGGGCCCGTTTCAGAAAACGGGGTTAACAAGCTCCGACTAGAAAGCATATACCCTGAGTAGACCTACTCTGCTATGTGATACTCAGGATTTTCAGCTTCAGAACACGGGGAAACAATTGGGTTACTTAATTCTGTGTCAAATTCGCGTGGATTTAAGTAGAGTGAGTAAATAGATAAGAAGTCGTCATCAATGCAAGGCAGATAACACGATTCACCATGGCAACAGGAGGAAATATAAAGCCTCAAAGTGCATATTTCTCACCAGTGCAATTAGAAATATTAATTAAGGCATATCGGAAATATCAGCACATATTTAAGAAAAAAAGCAAGTTGAAATCCAACTGCTGGAGCATCAGTTAAATGTGGGTGAGGTACCGACAGAGGGCAGGTTATTTTATTTGATTGAACAAAATAACAATAACTACTGTATTTTTACTTGCAGGCAATAAAAAACACAATGAAATGAAAGTATTGTTGTCTTTAGTTGGTAAGTGATTAATAAATCTAAAATTAAAACAAATATAGGCACCGGCCACTTTATTAGGTACATCTGTCCAACTGCTCGTTAATGCAAATTTCTTATCAGCCAATCACATGGCAGCAACTAAATGCATTTAGGCATGTAGACATGGTCAAGACGATCTGCTGCAGTTCAAACCGATCATCAGAATGGGTAAGAAAGCTGATTTCAGTGACTTTGAACATGGCATGGTTGTTGGTGCTAGACGGGCTGGTCTGAGTATTTCAGATACTGCTGATCTACTGGGATTTTCACGCACTACCATCTTTAGGGTTTACAGAGAATGGTCCGAAAAAGAGAAAATATCCAGTGGGCGGCAACTGAGGCTACAATTCGCACAGGCTCAGCAAAATTGGACCATAGAAGATTGGAAAAACGTTGCCTGGTCTGATGAGTCTGGATTTCTGCTGTGACATTCGGATGGTAAGGTCAGAATTTGGCGACTACAACATGAAAGCATGGATCCATCCTGCCTTGTATCAACGGTTCAGGCTGGCGGTGGTGGTGTAATTGTTTGGGGGATATTTTCTTGGCACACTTTGGGCCCCTTAGTACTAATTGAGCATCGTGTCAACACCACAGCCTACCTGAGTATTGTTGCTGACCATGTCCATCCCTTTATGACCACAGTGTACCCATCTTCTGATGGTTACTTCCAGCAGGATAATGCGCCATGTCATAAAGCTCGAATCATCTCAGACTGGTTTCTTGAACATGACGATGAGTTCACTGTACTCAAATGGCCTCCACAGTCACCAGATCTCAATCCAATAGAGCACCTTTGGGATGTGGTGAAACGGTAGATTCACATCATGGATGTGCAGCCGACAAATCTGCAGCATCTGTGTGATGCTATCATGTCAATATGGACCAAACTCTCTGAGGAATGTTTCTAGTACCTTGTTGAATCTATGCCACAAAGGATTAAGGCAGTTCTGAAGGCAAAAGGTGGTCCAACCCGGTACTAGCAAGATGTACCTAATAAAGTGGCTGATAAGTGTAGATAGATGTCATTTACAGATCTAGGCCACTTGACTTCCACATTGCTGATTTCAATAGGCTGCAACACATATGATCTTCACATTACAAACTACAATTAGCTGCTATGTCAACTACATTTGTATTGTTTAAGTGCATTTAATACAGAATAGAAAAGAAAAAAAATCCTTTAATTGTGGGTAAATTTGGGTGTGTCCTCAACAAAGCAACGGGCAATGAAAACATACAGGTTCATACATCACTAAAACTATAGAAAAAGTTCCCAGACTAAAAGCTACAAGAACCAATCAGCAATAGCAAAGGAGAATAAAACCCAGGATAAATTAAATTAATTTTTTAACAGTGTGTCGCTATCAAGAAGACATACCCAGATTAATTAAATTAGAGGTGCAACATAGTCAGGTGACATTTGTGACGGCATCAATATTAGAACTTGGTAAGCAGATGAGAAAATGCAATATAATATGAAACATAATCTCTTTTATTTAGTGAAGAAGCATGAATGTAACTGGGGCCAACCGTTTTTATAAGCTACTATAAAATGTCACAAAAATCTACTGTTCCACGGTGGGAGGGGGTCTCCTGTCTAAAAGCTCCATTTTAAAATTAGTTTTAACTAAACTAAGCTATTTGTACCTGATGCTAATAACATAAAAACAATGTCTCTGTCGGGGATCGAACCCCGGTATCCTGCATGAAATGAACCACTCTGCTTAGGAGGACAATATGAATTTAATTAATTTGTGTGATCAACATGATGGGTATTGCAACACTAACATTCCTGATGGCATTACATACAGTTGCCTTTGAAGGCTTTTCTGCGTCACCTATGTCATACAAAAAGCTACCGTTGGCATAAAAACAAAGTGAAGTTGTTATTGAGATACATTAACTATGACAAAAAACTGTAACGCTCGACAACATGTTAAGGCCGAAAATAATAAGACGTCTAATTACGGTCTGATCACCCTCTCATGACTGAGATTTCTGTGTAGTATTTGCGCTCCAACATCTCCAGGCTCCTCCAGAAAAGATCACGGCATTTCTGACACGTACCATGTTCCAGGTCTCAGCTAAAAGGTAGACCAAGTAGACCAGTAGGCTTTCTGAAACTGAAAACCCAGGGTATGCACATACTTACCCCAGACCTTATTCTGAGTTTTCACTAACCCTGCTTTGTGAGAGTAAAATCTGTTTGGGTAGTGATGCTCCAGTCTGACAAGAATACAAATGGCAAATGTTCAGAATCAGCTTTATTGCCAAGGTTGTACATACAAACAAGGAATTTGACTCCGGTACACTTTGCTCTCTGGGTTTTCTTTTTGCACTACAGAATATACATATTTACAATGTACAATATACACATATATAAATAAAAAGGTGCATTTGAAACATCTGTATGCTGTTTCAAATGTTAATCGTATTTTAACCAGCAATTAATAAAGATAAATAAAAAATATATGTTGGAAGTTTTATTGATGAATAGTTATTGCAAGGGTAAAAGGTATTACAGTAAAAGAAACCCTCCCCCAGGTGCTTCAACGCCAGTCGCTCAAAGCATTTCATGACCACAGACGTCAGAGGAACAGGCCTGTAGTCATTTAATCCTGTGATGGTGCATTTCTTGGGGACCGGGATAATGGTGGAGCGTTTTTAGCAGGAGGGAACCTCACATAGCTCCAGAGACTTGTTAAAGGTATGAGTGAAGATAGAGGTTAGTTGGTCAGGGCAGATGCAGATGGTTAGTTGGTCAGCGCAGGTTTTTAGCCAGAGAGGGGAGACAACAGGACACGGAGCTTTATTTCCCATTCAGACGCCTGCAGAAGAAACGGTTCAGATCCTCAGCCAGGCGGGGTGTCATCACAGCATGCGGTGTAGGGCTCCTATAGTTGGTAATAGTCTGCAAACTCCTCCACACTGAAGTACCGTACTGAAGCTGTTTTTTATTTTCTCACTGTAGGATCTTTTTGCTAGTATGACCTCCTTTGTCAGTTTTTTTCTTGCCCGCCTATACAGTGTCCGGTCTCCACTGCAGTATGCCTCATCTTTGGTCTTATGCAGCTGCCTCAGATGTGAAGAAAACCAAGGGTTAATGTTATTAAAAGTGTAAAAGGTCTTGGTCTGCACACTTGTCCTCACAGAAGCTGATGTATGAACTCACTACATCAGTTAGTTGGTTTAAATCAGAAGCAGAAGCCTTAAAAACATTCCATTCTTTGCAGTCAATGCAGTTCTGTAGCATCTGCTTTGACTCAACACCCCACTTCCTAACGGTCTGAACTACAGGCTTAGAGTTTTTCAGTTTCTGCCATTTAAGTTATAATGGGATGATGCAGGCAGTGATCAGAGTCCTAACCCTGCACAACCGACGGCACTGTATGCATCTTTTAGAGTTGTGTAACAGTGGTCCAGTGTGTTTTTATCTCAGGTTGGGCAAGTAACATCAAGGTAGTTCATTAGAGAAATTTGAGCTGTTATAAAGTCTGGGAGTTTTTTCTCCATGTCAGTGGAGAAAATATGAATTATGAAACATCCATAACTTATGTCAGCGAAGCAGAGATTGTCAGTTCACAAAATGATAGTAAATGGGTCGCTTCAAGAAAAAAGTTCTAAATGATCTACATATGCCCATTTTCCACTGGCTTGATTTGGCCCTACTCGACTCCACTCGTTTTTTTCCGTACTGGTACCTAGTTTTTTAGTCGCTGCTCCTGAGCAGGTCCGACTGGGGCTGAGTTGGGACTACATGTGACGTGAACAGACTGCTGTTCACTGATTGGCCATGGGACGAGGAGAAATGAGAAGGTTTTTGCTGAAGTAGTGCAGGGAAAATTTGATAAAAGTCATTAAGGACCACAATGGCCGGAAATGCTAAACTCCTCTACTGAGAGCTAGCAGAAAAAAGTAGGTTGACAGCAGATAATCGGCTGAAATCTGATAAATTAGAAGAAATAGCAGAAACATTAGCAAAGAAAATCAGTTCTATGATCTGTTTAAATAGCAAGACTATCAGCTAGAAAACACCTTAACAAGTTGAAGTTACCACAAGACTACTTGTGGTTAAAACAGAGTATTATAACAGCAGTGTATAAGCTTAAATTAGCTAAAAAGCTAATGCTACCTAAAATGTTAACAGTAGCATTTTGGATAACAATAGTGTGTTGGCTAACATTATCTAACTCCATTCAGTATGTTAATTTATCCTTATAGGTTAATTTTAGCCTAAATGCTAACATTAGCATGTTGGCTAACACTAGCATGCTGTCTAATATTAACTTAGCCCGTCTATAATGCTTACAACAGCCTATATGCAAAAGTATATGAAATTGCCCTTTAAGATTAGTCAATGTTTGTCTAGGTGTTGGAATAGTAGCACATACTGTTTAAGTACTGTCAAGGTAGGAAAACCTTACTGGCCGTCCGTTAACTCTTACATTACTCACCTCTCATCGACTCTTTTTATTTGGCACCCCCAAAGGACAATCCTCAGTCAGAGATCAGTTGTACGTTTCCACAAGTTTATTAAAACCAATCTGAATTCAGAGGGGAGACATCACACTTACATGGGTACCTGGAAACGTCAGTGTGTTGTCTGACTAAGGCTGCGTTCCATCCCGTTTTATACCCCACGTTGTTGTGCAGCACCTTTTTTCCAGTTGCATACACAATCATTCTATCTGTGGACGTCTCCCCAGCAACAGCATCAAAGAAACAGTAATTAAGAATTATTTCCCACACGACTTCAGGAAGTTTCAGGGTGGAATACTTATCAGAGTTTCGGTTAGCACTGAGAGGAGTACCATGCCTCCCCACACTACCGGCTTCTCACGATACAGACAGGAGACACCTGCAAGCTTTAACCTTGAATAATAAACACTAATTGTGTGATCACACTAGAAGCTACTGTTAAGGATTTTTCTAACTCTCAAAAGCATAACTAAAAACTCCTAATAATAATCAATCTATAAGCAGCAAAGTCCCAAATATATCTTAGTTTTAGCTACTAATGATGAGGCATTTATATTTCCACACTACTAATAATAAGGCATTTATATTTCCACAGTACCCAAACCAAAATGTCCACCATGTAGTTGCCTTCTATGAAGACGGTCAAAGGGTTAGGGGTAGGGTCAGGTTTAGGCCATAGAAAGGAGTGAAAATGAACAGAAGTCGCTGCAAAGTTCTCAAAAAGATAGTAAAACATGGACCTGTGTGTGTGTGTGTGCCAGGGGGGAGACAGTGAGAGAAGAGAGGCAGAAGGAAATATAGAATCACAGACAGAAATATAGAGTGGAAGATATGCAGAGATATAAAGGAAGCAGTGAGGAATGACTGTCAGTGTAACCCGACACCTGCAGTTTTTCATTAACACAGTACGTCACTTTGGTCTCATCCTGTCCTGCTGTTTTAACATGGTGGCGCATGCTCCCGAACTACTCCACATAACTCGGAAACCATAAGGACTATCGACGTTATTCTTGGAGCGTTTTTATCAGAAAGGACAGGGGAAGGATAATGCCAATCTTTTTTGTTGAAAATATAATATTAAAAGCACAACACAGGCAAAATGGAGAAAAGTAAAAACTGAAACTTGCTCTTGAACAACTTCATCTAACTTGGAAACTATAAAGGCTTTCGATTTAAATCATGCAGTGTATGAATCAGCAGGCTATGCTGAACAATCACGGAGCTCTTTAAGTTTCTACAAAAATCTGTCTAGGAGGTGTGACCTTGTAAAAAGGTGAATCCTTTGGAACATTTTTAATTTGAGCGAAGGCGGTGTCAACAACTCAAACATTTTGAGTTTTTTTTATTTTAAGCTTTTTTTTTAGGAAGGTCAAATTTGGTACTCTTAAACCTTTTTTATGACAAAACCGTAAAAGTTATCAAAGAATTTCTTGAACTGTGAACGCCAGCGGTCTGAAGATAAATCGGCACAAGCCTCATGTCTCTACCTCGAACTGTTTAGGAGAGGCGACGATTCGAAAACATGTCAGTTTAAGGATTTTCTGCTCTGATTTTTGCCAGTTTCTATACCTGGCCCATTCAAGGTGTGTTGACGTTGCGTTGCTTTGGGGCCTGCTGCCAGAAAACTATGAGTCCCACATCAATGAGGGTGACATTTCCTGAATCCAGAAAGAAAATCCTGTTTTGAAACATAATTTGTATAGGTAGACTGAAAATTGAGTGAGTGCCTCCCCATGATTTCCAAAAGGTTAGAGTGTACACTGTGACAGTTGGAGAATTCTGCTATTTGATTAAATTATAAAATCTAAAACTTCAAAAATCTTGCATTATATTTGAATTGGGATCGTAGAAGAACCGTTGAATGTATGAAAAAGTTGAATCATTTGAAGATGGCCTAAGGGCTTGTGAATATTTTAACAGTAAAATTGAGTTTCTAGCTTAATGTAGCTGGAACTAGTTAGCTGTCAAAACATTTTTTTAGATTTTCCAATAATTTCAATGGGGCAATAATTTGCATTAAAAAGCTGAATATTTTAAAAAGTACAAAAAGTATTCATTCCAAAAGTTATAGCTGCAATGTCCTGAATGAGCTGAATATTTTGATAGTTGAATAGCACAAAGTATGCAGAATTAGATAGGTGCCAAAAACTGTTGGATATAATAATAATAATAATAAAGAGAAACAGGAACACTAGTTGTGAATGCTATAAAGTATTCACACAAACATTTCTGTTGCTTAATATAAGGGGCAGATGTTCTTTTTGTGATAACCTGAAACCTGGAATGAAATTTTCTACATTCATGTCAGATTATATAACAAACATAGTTTATGATTTGTGAAACTTATTTTATTAGTGAAAACACAAAAAACTATTGTCGTTTCTCCTGAAATCTACCATTATCCCCTTTGTTTGAGCTCACAAGATTAGATTTTTCCCACACCATGCCACAAGCGTTCCAACTGCTCCAGGTACTCGGCCTCTTGTGCATCTCTCATACACCCAACAACTGCAGAGTCATCAGAGTAGTTCTGTCTATGGCAGGAGTCTGTCTTGTACTGGATATATGAGGTGTACGGAGTGAAAAAGGAATTGTGGAAGTACAGTCTCCTGTGCTCCTGTGCTGCTGACCACTTGGTCAGACACAAAGTCTGACAAACTGTGGTCCGTATGAATGTAGTCATGTAGGCAATTGTTGAGGCCTCCACGTGTCTTCTAGAGTTTTTGACAATAAATAAGGCTGACTTGTGCTAAATGCACACAAATTGCTTGAAATGTTCTGTTTTTGGTGTAATTCTTTCTAATCTGAAAGTTAACTGAGCTGACTGGAGCTTCATGTTTTTTTTAGAATTTTGTCACAAAACAGCCATGTGGTTCCTTTTAATTCTTTGTACAGCAGTTATACCCATGTTTGTTTTTTCCTGTTTTTGTTTCTCCAGTTCGATAGCTGGGGCACTCTGAGGCATCACCCCACTGTTGGGTTCTGCATTGAAGCTAAAGAGCCAGCAAAAGCAGTGAAAAGTACAAAGGGTCCAGAGAAGAGTAAGTCTTTTTCTTCTGTTGGTATTGGGTGCTTACATGTATTACTGTTTATGCTGCTTTCTGCTTATGTGCTCAGCGGGGAAAATAAGCGAACACATGAATGTTTTTTTTTTTTTTTGATATATCTAGTAAGTCTTTTCTTGGCAGCTCCCTTATTCAGGGGCACCACAGCAAGTTACAACTTGCACAAAGACTTGGCAGTTTTTTTTTACACCAGGTGCCTATCCTGAAGCAACAAGGATTCGAAGCCGAGTCCCTTGTACCAAACACGCAGACTTGGCCTGCTACATCACCACATGAACACTCTTTGAATATGTTTCTAATAAGGCTAATTGACATAAAATTCACAACAGATGTTGGTAAAAACCCAAGTAGTTCTCACACAGGAAAAAACTGTCTATAAATTATTCACAAGGAAAAAATATTTTGATTGCATTTAAAATTATTTTGGTATTTAAGAGAAAAGTATATGTTGGTAGTAACAGCTTCAATGCATCTCCTGCATCGTACTCTCTTATAAATTGCTCAGGTGTTATTTTGACTCATTTTTTCATAAAAGCTCTCTTCAAATCTGCATGTTTTGGGGGTCTCTTGTATGCACTCTGACTTTTAAATCTTGCCATAGATTTTCAATTGCATTAAGTCAGGGGATAAAGCAGAAGCTTTATTTTTCTGATACTGAGAGTTTCCTTGGCTCTATGATTGGGATCATTAACTAATTGTCAGAAATCTTGCTAGAAGCACCAACTCATTACCAGTTTACGTTAAAAAGGTCCCAATGGGTGTCACTGGGACAATCATAAGTTTTTACATTTGTTTTGCAACAATATATTTTGAAGGACCTTGAGAGAGCTGTTTGCTTGGACCCATCATGACATGCTTCTTGGCAGTGAGAAACCGTTTTAGAGGCCATCAATTTGGACCACTAGATGAGTTTAACTGCCGTTGATAGGGGCAAAGTGTCTTTCTAAATACTCACAGATTTCAGCTTATTTCTTGGCATAAATATGTTGTCTTGTCTCTGCACTCCTGTCTAAAATACAATGGTCTGCATGCACACAATGATACTATGATGATGACTGATTCAATATATTGTGCAGCTCTGCAAATAATCAAACTAGTAATTTGCTAGGTACTATACAAAAAATAAAAAAATTAAGCCAAATTGATATCCTTTGGTAATATTTTTGTTTTTTGTCATTTTCCAGTAAATGTATAAAAAGTGTGAGATTCTGGTTTTGGAAATTATTTTAAATATTTTCCTCAGCAGGTGAAGATGAGAGGGCAGCCCTGTGGGTTTACAAGACTGCAGTTGCCTTTCCAGTTAAATTTTCAGATCCTAGAATTTTGTCACCCTTCCTAGGTGTAACTGAAGAGCCAATTAGTTTCACTGCCACATCAGATATAGCTCCAGCATCTTTCACTTCTGCCACTAAATTTGTTGAAGCCGAGTCAGAGTCGGTGGCTATCCCTGCTTCACCTGATCCATATCGACACCAAGAAGTAGTTTCTCACATTCTTGCTGATGAAGCTCTACCAGTAATTCTCCTTGCTGGAGAAGCTTCAGCTGAGGCAAGTGGTAAAGGCTCAGTACCAGGAGAGGAGACCCCTGCTGTAACCATAGATGATGTTGTAAAAACAGCTAAGGTCTCTTCTAAGCTTGGAGATTCAGGAGCCGAAGAGCTGTCATCCTCATCGTCCAGCGACTCTGATACAGACTCAGAATGCGACCCTGAAGATAAGAAGTTAGAGGTGGAAACTGAAACTAGAAGCTGTTCTTCAGAGTTACAGCAACCTAGTCATCAAGAAAAGGGAGAGATTGAAGAGCTGATAGTTACTGGAGTGACTAAAGGCATTACTAGTCCTGAGACAGAAGCAGCTCAATCCATAGTAGTGGCCTTTAGAGATAATTCTCAAGATTTGGGCTTTAAGATCCTCACTGCTCCAAAGGCTGCAGGTGAGCTTACCAGTTCAGAATTTCCAACCAATGCTGCTGCTACTATCACTGATGCCCTGTATGAAGCTCTACCCCTAGTTGTAGTGCAAATTGAAGCTCATGAAAAAGCCTGGCCTAATGCGCCTGGAAATGCATTAGATTTGCTTACAGAACCTACAGGCCTTGGGGATGCTGGTGAAGAATTCTGGGAAAAAACTGCCATTGGGCCTGTAGAGTCAGAAACCGTCTCTGCTAATGTAGCTGCTGATCATCCAGCTGAAGTTGGCAGCTCTGCCGATGCAGAGAAGCTGGTAGACTCTGCCCAAGTCCTAGAGGAAGCTACTGGAGAAAAGCTGCATGCAGAGACCGCTGCTGAACAGCCTGAGGGTATACACTACACCACCCTGCCACTCACTTTAAACCTTTAACTTTTCAATTTGGCTCTGCATTTCTGTCTGTCCCTAAGAACACATTCTTTTAGCAGTTGTCCGCTCCCTCTTATTCTGTTTGACTTGTAGCATTTTTAAACTTTTATCACTTTAACATATAACCTCCAAACTCATTCCTGGTAGCTAGCTAATTTTGCATGAAACTGATTTACATGCATGTCAGAATTTTCTTGCTTAACTTTATGTTTCATTCCTTCTTCCCATTTGATTTTTATAGAATCAAGTTGTTCATTGTAGTACATGACAACATGATCACTGTCTGTGTTTTCAGTGTCCACCGAAAATTGTCTCCTTTTGACCCAATAAATCTGATTTCTTCAGACTGGTATTCCAAGTTGCCTACAGTTACACAGATCCTCATCATGTTGCTAAATGTTCTGCAGTTTGTGCTTTGATACTATCTTTACTGCCACATGTTATTTGTTACATTTGCTTGTTGTAAGATATTTCTCTGTTTGGTTCATTTCTATTGTTTGAGACATGTATGTATGTATGTATGTACAGGGGTTGGACAATGAAGCTGAAACACCTGTGATTTTAGTGTGGGAGGTTTCATGGCTAAATTGGACCAGCCTGGTAGCCAGTCTTCATTGATTGCACATTGCACCAGTAAGAGCAGAGTGTGAAGGTTCAATTAGCAGGTGTAAGAGCGCAGTTTTGACTCAAAAATGGAAATGCACGCAACATTAGTGTGACATACCAAGAGTTTCAAAAGAGGACAAATGTTGTTTGCACGTCTTGGTGGAACATCTGTGACCAAGACAGCAAGTCTTTGTGATGTATCAAAGTGAGTGAGTTCCAGAGCACGGTATCCAGGGTAAGGTCAGCATACCACCAAGAAGGACGAACCACATTCCAATAGGATTAACCGTGGACGCCAAGAGGAAGCTGTCTGAAAGGGGATGTTCGAGGTGCTAACCCGGATTGTATACAAAATAACATAAAACCACGGTGCCCAAATCACGTGCCAGAATTAAATGTGCACCTTCAACTCTCGTGTTACACCCAGAAAACTGTCCGTGAGGAGAAGCTCCACAGGGCTCAAGATAAACGGCTGGGGCTGCTATAGACAAACACTTTATGGTCACTCATGCCAATTGCCAACGTCGGTTCTTCAATGGTGCAAGGAGCGCAAATCTTGGGCGAGGGGACAATGCTGATAACATGTATTGTTCTCTGATGAGTCCACCTTTACTGTTTTCCCCCACATTCCGGAGGATGTACGGTGTGGGAGAAGCCCTAAAGGAAGCGTACCACCCAGACTGTTGCATGCCCAGCGTGAAGCATGGGGGGTGGATCAGTGATGGTTTGGCTACTGCACCATATCTCGGAGGAAATTCCGCTTGGCCCAATACTTGTGCTAGATGGCGCGCGTCACTGCAAAGAGACTACCGAACCATCTTGAGGACCATGTGCATCCAATAGGATTCAAACATTGTATATACTGAGGAGGGCCGTGTATCAGGATGACAACTGCACCAATACACACAGCCAAGGATGGTGAAAGATTGGTTAGATGAACATGAAACGTGAAGTTGAAAATCTCCTATGCGCCTGCCACAGTCACCAGATCTAAATATTATTGAGCCACTTGGGGGTGTTGTTGGAGGAGCGAGTCAGAAAACGTTTCCTCACCACAGTAACACGTAGTGACCTGGCCAATATCCTGCAAGAAGAATGGCTAAAAACCCCACTGACCCCTGGAGGACTTGTATATGTCATTCCCAAGATGAATTGACGCTGTATTGGCCACAAAAGGAGGCCCTACTCCATATTAATAAATTATAGTGGTCTAAAACCAGGTGTTTCAGTTTCATTGTCCAACCCCTGTATGTATGTATGTATGTATGTAATGGCTCATTGAATCTAAACAATACTATATCCACTACTTAGTTTGAATGAACCATGTAATTTTATTGGTAAAAGTCATGTTGCTGCACACTGTGGCTGTGGTAAGGTTGGAGTCTTGTGATGTATTTTACAAGGTATATTGGTGTTGCTAAAATTGGTGTTTATTCAGACACTTCACCAAACCACGGCATTGTCCTGCTTCCTGGATCAACACACCTGTGACTACTCATTTATATTTTTCTCTCCTTTAAACCTTGTTGGTCTCTCCTTTATCTGGTCGTAATGGTATGATGGTGTTGATCATAAAAAATAATGTTGGTGAATGAAGTGTTTTCCTTTGATTATGAACATGAAATTTTGATTCTAATGGTTCCCAGTAAAATTTAGATGTAAATATTATGGATGTACCGATATCAAAATTCAGGCCTATAGATATCGAGAGATAAATCTAGATATCTATATGTATATATATATATATATATATAGAGAGAGAGAGATATAGATAGACACACATAAATATATATAGATATATAGATATAGATAGATATAGAGATATAGATATAGATATATATACACCTATATATATATAGTCAGTCAGTCATTTTCTACCGCTTACTTCATAGTGGGTCGCGGGGGAGCTGGTGCCTATCTCCAGCAGTCTATGGGCGAGAGGCGGGGTACACCCTGGATAGGTCGCCAGTACCATGCCAGGGCCAGCACACAAACAACCAAGCACACACTCATATATATATATCATATAGATATATATATATATATATATATAGAGAGAGAGGAGGAGATGAGGAGACGAGTCGAAGAGAAGAATGACAGAGAAGAAGGAGAGAGAGAGAGGAGAGGATGATGCGGCAAGAGATCGAGAGAGATGAGATCTTACGGGAGGCAGACGGACGAGGAGAGAGAGAGAGAGTATTAGAGAGAGACGATCCAGAACGATTGACGCGGGTAGTATGGGAGGGAGAGGAGATGAGAGAAGATGAGAGAGAGAGAGAGTATGAAGACGGATTGAGAGAGAGAGAGAGCTGAGATGAGAAGAGATCGAAGACCTGCGACTGAGAATGACTAACGAGAGAGAGAGAGAAGAGAAGATGAGACGAGACGAGAGAGAGAGAGAGAGAAAGACGAGATTTGCTCTGAGAGAGATGACCGAAGACAGAGAGAGAGAGACGAGAGCGAGAGAGATCTTATATAAAACACATCTATCGATGATCTATTATCTATATATACCACATCTATCGATAGATAGTATCTATATATTAAACATCTATCGATAGATATATCTCTATATATACACTCTATCGATAGATATATTCATATATATACACATCTATCGATAGATATATCTATATATACACATCTATCGATAGATATATCTATATATACACATCTACCGATAGATATATCTATATATACACATCTACCGATAGATATATCTATATATACACATCTACCGATAGATATATCTATATATACAACATTCTATCGATAGATATATCTATACATCTATCTATCGATAGATATATCTATACATCTATCTATCGATAGATATATCTATACATCATCTATCGATAGATATATCTATATATACACATCTATCGATAGATATATCTATATATACACATCTATCGATAGATATATCTATATATACACATCTATCGATAGATATATCTATATATACACATCTATCGATAGATATATCTATATATAAATCATCGATAGATATATCTTTTTATAAATACACATCTATCGATAGATATATCTATTATATACACATCTATCGATAGATATATCTATATATACACATCTATCGATAGATATATCTATATATACCCATCTATCGATAGATATATCTATATATACACATCTACGAATAGAGATATTCTATTTTTAAAATCAAAGATAGAATATCTATATAAACAATAGATAGATATATCTATATATACACATCTAGATGGATATATCTATATATACACTTTAAATTTTCTAAACCCCGATAGATATATTAAAATTACACATCTACCGATAGATATATCTATATATACACATCTACCGATAGATATATCTATATATACACATCTACCGATAGATATATCTATATATACACATCTACCGATAGATATATCTATATATACACATCTACCGATAGATATATCTATATATACACATCTAGATAATATATCAAATATAACCTCTAGATAGATATATCAAAAATCAAATATGAATATATTATAACAATCTAGATAATTTAATACATTTTAATTAGATAGAATATTTTTTAATATCTATATAGATATATTTACTTATCTATTTTTGTATTTTATAATCTTTTATCTAGATATATTTATAATTTTTTCTAGGAAGTATAGATAAAATTTTATTATCTAAAATTAGAAAAAATCTATTTTTTATAATTATAGATATAATTTCAAAAGGATTATAGATATCATTATTTTCTATAAATCTATAGTTTATAAATCTATCTATTATTATAGATATATTTTAATTATATCAATTATTTAGATATATAAAATCTATATCTTTTTTATAGATATTTTATCTTTTAATTTTTAATGGGTTTAATACAATCTATATCTATTTAATTAAAATATAAAAATTCATTCTTTTTAAAAAGATATTAAAATTTTATATATTAAAATTTAAAATATATATCTATCTAAAAGATATAATAACCTAAAATTACCCTATTATATAGAATATATTTATTTTAATAAAAGAAAAAAAAATTTTTAAAAATTTTAGATAAAATTCATAATTAGAAAACCCCAATATATTATATATCTAGATATATATCTCGCTGATTTAATATTGCTGTTATGACCGATAACCGATATTTACCGGTAATATATATCCTATAAATCTCACTACCCTTTCAGCATCGTGAAAAAAACGACCACAATGCTGACATTGCTTCTCTACTTCAATTAAACACTCTACAGTCCTGCACTGCATCATTATCACTATTATGTGAATTCTGTTAGTGGGTTTTTATTTGCTAAGTTTGTTTTACATTTACATGCTTTCTCGTAATGCTGTTCGTGCCTTGAGGCCTTTCCCACCAGTATGTCTCTACACAAGCCCCGCTATTGTAGAAAATGCAAGGAAATACAGTACTGTATGCTTCTTTGTCAGGACGTGTGAAACATTTAGTCTGTTTCATAGCTTATTGGTATAGCAACAGTTTTGCAGTTAGGATGACAGAAAAAATCTGCCTTAACTTCATTGACCTGGTTTATGTCTTATGTGTGAAATGCAGGAAGATGTATATTCCTTGATTGGATTCTTTTTACCTTACTACAGAATCAGCAGAAGCACCTCCAGAGCCTGAGGAGCCTTTTGACAACAGCACTTACAAAAACTACCAGCACCACAGCTACACCAGCTACACATTTGCAGACCTGGACGTAGAGATGGCAAAATATCGTCTCCCTCAGCCGTCCTCCGGCAAACCCTCACCCAGACACTAGAAGAGCAAGTGTATGTGTATGCATAAACAGATATATAAACCTGTTGTCAAAGTGTGACGTGATTAAAGAACAGTGTATTTTGCCTGATGCAGATGCTGCTTTGTTTGGTGTGAAGTTACTTGCATATAAAGGGTTAGTCAAATATTAAATGCCTTTTTTAGCCTGCTTTTAAGCCTTAGGGGTCATTTAAACACAGCGGACTAAGCCTGTTTTTTTTTAATTATTTCTATTCCGATTACCGTTTAGAAACCACAGAACGCGTGCATCCATTAACTGATTAGAAATAAAACATCCGCGTGTTAATTTTACGTATTAAATAGCAAAAGATAAATGAAGAAAGCAGAAAAACCTTTGTTGGAATAAACTTAAAAAGCCAACAAGCACTCCAGGCGTCACTGTGTCATTTCTCCGCCCGCTTCATACATATACATGAGCCTAGCGCAGCAACGTACCCTTGCGCGATGACGCAATACGACAACTGCGGGTCCCGATTGCTGCAACTGCTTGTCAGTGTGACGAAGATTGGCACTCAGGTAAGCTGTCACTCAAAATCCCTCTTTTTTTTCATTCCCTATCAATCAAACAATCTTTTCCGTACGCATAAAAACCCCGGGGCAAGGAGTGTAAACCTAGGCTAAGCAGCGGAGGGTGTTCTCTAAAATAATGTCGAAGTGATAGGTCTACTAGAAGCATATACATGTATATATTGAAGGGGGTCAGGAAATATGTCGGCCTTTTAGGGGCACAGTAGGATTGTGCTGAAGCAAAGGGCCAGAGTTCCAGATGAGGCCCGGTAGTGTTATCGCGGAGGGAGGGGAGAAAACACAAGGAAAGGGCAGCTGTCCCTGCATGATTGATTGACTCACTGAAAGGATTTGAGCTGAAACCAAGTTACTGTCGTGTGCTGCCAGTGTTTTCCATATTGTTAGAATTATAGTAGACAGTCAACATGCACTTATTTTTTTAGATCAAAACCAAAATGAAATGTTTCATATTGCTTGGTTATAAAGCGTGCTTCATATCAATCCGCAGCGGACTTATTTTCCGTACTTGCTTAGCAACGTTAGCATTTTTTCACTTTTTAAATAACGAGACATATCTCAGTCCGTTAATATGGCACTGTCGACGTTGGTTGCTGGATATTACCGTTCGAGACGTAGTTATTAGCAACCAGCTCCCTATATTTAGCATTAGCGGAATCAGATTGTGCTGTTTCAGATTTGTTTCAAAGCTAACGCTAGTGAGGTGCTACCGTTACGGGACATCTGAGAAAGCGGGTTTATTCATACTTAACAGTTTGTGTTGTAAATATGGGTTCTGTGGTGCTCTGTTAAAATTGTCTTAAATGATTCGTTAATGTTTTATGTGCACAAAATGTCTGCAGCTAACTCTGGCTAAATGCTAATTCACAGTGGGTGTGTTAACACAGCTGCACACCAGCGCTAACCACACATTAATGTTACTAACCAAATTATTAAAGGTGAACCGAAATAAAGTCATTTACGCTCTTTCATGTCTCGCGATCCTTTTCTTTTTGTTTAATGGCCCCTCCACATCCCGCTATTTAGCTCCGGTAATCAAGAGATCTTAGCTATTGCATGTCGAAACACAGTAATTTATCACCGTAGGTTTTAAAGCTTTTGTAATATGCAAATTTAATATTTATTACTAAGATGTGGTTAGTCTTTGGTCCGTTATTCACCCAGCCTAATTAAAACAATATCGTAATATCCTATTTAATTGTTTCTAAAAATGTTGTCTTTACAATGTAGCGGTTTAACTGAACTTGTGTGTTGTGTAGGTTGGCCATCTGTCCCAGGTTTCTATAATGTACCAGTGCTGGCAGTGAACGTGATGGCAACCCAGGCGGTTTCCATAGACAAATACCCCAAAGGGGAGCAGCAGGTGGGTGCAAGAGAGACCTGAGCTTCAATTAACATTGAAACTCAACAGAAAAAGTATGGTGGTGACCAACTGACCAAAAACATCTTAACATTGAAACGACTTGCAACCTTCTAAACTGTTTGTCAGTTTGTTTAATTTTGTTAGGCAGTATTACCTCAACACGATTTGGATATCAGTGCAGGCGACTAGTACCAGTTTGCACACCAATATAAGCAGCATATTAGAACACCCAGCCCCGCCCAGACCATGAGGTGAAATGGCATGTCCACCTCTGACACATGGCTGATCCAAACAAAGCACAGTATTTTTACATCTTGAATAAACATTTATGTTGTCAGCTCTTGATGAAAGTAAAGTTAATTTAAGGTAATGTTCCCTCCTTACCTGCCATCACAATAAGCCAGGTAATGTTCCAGCTGACTGGTAGAGAGTGTAGACACCAGGTCAACTGACTGGTTGATCAAGACTTTAACCCCACTTGTATGGAGGAGACAGAGAGCAGTTCTATAAGATATCCCAATCAATATATAAAGCAACTGTGTATTCAGGTGTAATTGCTGAAAAGAAGCCAGAATTACCCAAGTTGAATCCATGAAATCATATTTCTATGAATGTAAAGGCAATAAGCCATAATATTTTGTTTGTTTTCAACATTTGCACAAGGTTGATAAGAAAGCACTAAGAATCTTAATTGCTTAGTTTTGCTCAGTCAAGTTGCCTACGGATCTGTGTATCGGTGTTTGAATGAGCAGTGAATGTTGTCATCTTTGGGAATGGCTTCCAGTGGTTCTCATAATAATAATAGTGATGATACATTTTATTTATAAGACAGACATAGATGGAATAGCGGCTGCTAAAACTGGCAGCGTCCACTTTCTCTTAACGCCGCCTCCCACTAAAAAATCGCTATATAAGTTCAGTGAATTTACCATTTTTAATGAGGCAATACCAAGCCAAAATCCCTATTACAATTGTAATAGTATGGATTCATAGAGTTAATACACCAATACAAGGGTAAGCAGGCAATAACATGTTTTTGTTTCTGATGTTAAGTAGGCTGTCCACATAGAGTTATCCTCCTCTCTTGGTGGTTGATTAAAGAAAAATGTTTTGCTACTTTTTGAAAAATGGAAGTGACTGATATGGTAAATGTGCAATCTGTAAACAGTTTACAGTGCCTGGCGAAACTCTTCACACCTCTTGATGTTTTTAAAATAAACTTTAATGTATTTCATTGGAATTTTATGTGATAGACCACCATCAATCTATCTGTGCACAATTGTGAGATGGAGAGAAATTGCTACATGGATTTCAAACCTGTTTACAAACACAAATCTGAAAAGTTTGTTGGGAATACGTATTGAGCCCCCTGACTCAGTACTTTGTAGAACCACCTTTAACTGCAGGTAAAGCTGCAAGTCTCCATGGATTTTGCAGATCTAGATATTGAAATTGTTTTGTTTTCATCTTTGTAAAATAGCTCCACCTCTGTCAGATTGGATGGAGAGCATCTGTGAACATTATTTTCAAAGCCAAGCCAAGTGTGATCTTCACATGTCAGTTTTTTTTTCTCTGACGTTCTCAGTTTTTTTGACTTATTTATTTGTTCTCATTTTGCTTAATTATTACAGATGCGAAGTGTGGTAACTGTAGACTGCAACTCAGAATCGAAGTTTGAAGGAACATTGGTTGAAGTGTCCAATCCAGTTTCCACTGAATCACAGACACCCATGGATGCAGACAAAGCCTCTATATATCGGTAGTAAATAGTTTTTTGTGGCATCGTCCACGTCATTTATTGCTGCCTAATTTTGTTACCCTTAGAGTAAATATCACTGTATAACTTAACAGATAGTATAAAGATTTGTAAAACTGTTATAGTCTATTATTCTGGACTGCAGGAATCCCTATAATAAATGCTAAAATAAGAATTTAGTTTGGCATTGTTGGTGCATCTTCCACAGACACCCCCTGTTCCCCTTGTTGGCCCTGCTTTTTGAGAAGTGTGAGCAGTCCACACTAAGCTCTGAATGCATCACCTCAGCCAGCTTTGACGTGGACATTGAGAATTTTGTCCGCAGTCAGGAAAAAGAGGGGAAGCCTTTCTTTAGTGAGGACCCTGAACTTGATAACTTGGTGAGTGGCATATTTGTAAAATTTCAATAGATTTGGCAAAATGTCATATTTCACAGTGACCTGCAGATCTTTGTTGCATGTCAAGTAATATTTTACAACACCCTCAAAAACTGTTGGAGAGCTCACAGCAAAATAGGAAAAAGGAAGATAAAAAAATAAAGGGAACACTCAAATAACACATCCTAGATCTGAATGAATGAAATATTCTCATTGAATTCTTTGTTCTGTACAAAGTTGAATGTGCTGACAACAAAATCCCACAAAAAATCATCAATGAAAATCAAATTTATTGACCAATGGAGGCGTGGATTTGGAGTCACACACAAAATTAAAGTGGAAAAACACACTACAGGCTGATCCAACTTTGATGTAATGTCCTTAAAACAAGTCAAAATGAGGCTCAGTATTGTGTGTGGCCTCCACGTGCCTGTATGACCTCCCTACAACGCTTGGGCATGCTCCTGATGAGGCGGCGGATGGTCCCCTGAGGGTTCTCCTCCCAGACCTGGACTAAAGCATCCGCCAACTCCTGGACAGTCTGTGGTGCAACGTGACGTTGGTGGATGGAGCGAGACATGATGTCCCAGATGTGCTCAATCGGATTCAGGTCTGGGGAACGGGCGGGCCAGTCCATAGCTTCAACGTCTTCATCTTGCAGGAACTGCTGACACACTCCAGCCACAAGAGGTCTAGCATTGTCCTGCATTAGGAGGAACCCAGGGCCAACCGCACCAGCATATGGCCTCACAAGGGGTCTGAGGATCTCATCTCGGTACCTAATGGCAGTCAGGCTACCTCTGGCGAGCACATGGCGGGCCATGCGGCCCTCCAAAAAAATGCCACCCCACACCATTACTGACCAAACCGGTCATGCTGAAGGATGTTGCAGGCAGCAGATCGCTCTCCACGGTGTCTCCAGACTCTGTCACGTCTGTCACATGTGCTCAGTGTGAACCTGCTTTCATCTGTGAAGAGCACAGGGCGCCAGTGGCGAATTTGCCAATCCTAGTGTTCTCTGGCAAATGCCAAGCGTCCTGCACGGTGTTGGGCTGTGAGCACAACCCCCATTTGTGGACGTCGGGCCCTCATACCATCCTCATGGAGTCGGTTTCTAACCGTTTGTGCAGACACATGCACATTTGTGGCCTGTTGGAGGTCATTTTGTAGGGCTCTGGCAGTGCTCCTCCTGTTCCTCCTTGCACAAAGGCGGAGGTAGCGGTCCTGCTGCTGGGTTGTTGCCCTCCTACGGCCTCCTCCACGTCTCCTGGTGTACTGGCCTGTCTCCTGGTAGCGCCTCCAGGCTCTGGACACTACGCTGACAGACACAGCAAACCTTCTTGCCACAGCTCGCATTGATGTGCCATCCTGGATGAGCTGCACTACCTGAGCCACTTGTGTGGGTGGTAGAGTCCATCTCATGCTACCACGAGTGTGACAGCACCACCAACATTCAAAAGTGACCAAAACATCAGCCAGAAAGCATAGGTACTGAGAATTGGTCTTGAGTTGTCTTTATTTTCATGACTATGAATATTGTAGCTTCACACTGAAGGCTTCAAAACTATGAATTAACACGTGGAATTATATACTGAACAAAAAAGTGTGAAACAACTGAAAATATGTCTTATATTCTAGGTTGTTCATAGTAGCCACCTTTTGCTTTGATTACTGCTACGCACACTCTTGGCATTCTTTTGATGAGCTTCAAGAGGTAGTCACCTGAAATGGTTTTCACTTCACAGGTGTGCTCTTTCAGGTTTAGGATTTCAAGCATTATAAATGGGGTTGGGACCATCAGTTGTGTTGTGCAGGAGGTGGATACAGTACGCAGCTGATAGTCCTACTGAATAGACTGTTACAGTTTGTAATATGGCAAGAAAAAAGCAGCTAAGTAAAGAAAAACGAGTGGCCATCATTACTTTAAGAAATGAAGGTCAGTCAGTCCGAACAATTGGGAAAACTTTGAAAGTGTCCCCAAGTGCAGTCACAAAAACCATCAAGCACTACAAAGAAACGGGCTCACATGAGGACTGCCCCAGGAAAGGAAGACCAAGAGTCACCTCTGCTGCGGACGATAAGTTCATCCGAGTCACCAGCCTCAGAAATTGCAGGTTAACAGCAGCTCAGATTAGAGAACAGGTCAATGCCACACAGAGTTCTAGCAGCAGACACATCTCTAGAACAACTGTTAAGAGGAGACTGTGTGAATCAGGCCTTCATGGTAAAATAGCTGCTAGGAAACCACTGCTGAGGACAGGCAACAAGCAGAAGATACTTGTTTGGGCTAAAGAACACAAGAAATGGACATTAGACCAGTGGAAATCTGTGCTTTGGTCTGATGAGTCCAAGTTTGAGATCTTTGGTTCCAACTACCGTGTCTCTGTGCGGCGCAGAAGAGGTGAATGGATGGACTCTACATGCCTGGTTCCCACCGTGAAGCATGGAGGAGGTGTGATGGTGTGGGGGTGCTCTGCTGGTGACACTGTTGGGGATTTATTCAAAATTGAAGGCATACTGAACCAGCATGGCTACCACAGCATCTTGCAGCAGCATGCTATTCCATCCGGTTTGCATTTAGTTGGACCCTTATTTATTCTTCAACAGGAAAATGACCCCAAACACACCTCCAGGCTGTGTAAGGGCTATTTGACCAAGAAGGAGAGTGATGGGGTGCTGTGCCAGATGACCTGGCCTCCACAGTCACCGGACCTGAACCCAATTGAGATGGTTTGGATTGATCTGGACCGCAGAGTGAAGGCAAAAGGGCCAACAAGTGCTAAGCATCTCTGGGAACTCCTTCAAGACTGTTGGAAAACCATTTCAGGTGACTACCTCTTGAAGCTCATCAACAGAATGCCAAGAGTGTGCGTAGCAGTAATCAAAGCAAAAGGTGGCTACTTTGAAGAACCTAGAATATAAGACATATTTTCAGTTGTTTCACACTTTTTTGTTCAGTATATAATTCCACGTGTTAATTCAGAGTTTTGATGCCTTCAGTGTGAAGCTACAATATTCATAGTCATGAAAATAAAGAAAACTCTTTGAATGAGAAGGTGTGTCCAAACTTTTGGTCTGTACTATATATATATACATATATATATATATGTCCTCGTACTCATCGTCTTCCACTTTATGCGGGTCGCGGGGACATCAGACTCAGTAGAGGCACCCACACTTCCATCTCCCCAGACACCTCCTCCAACTCCTCCGGGGAGTTGACCCAAAGTTCATGGCCATAGGTAAGGGTAGGAATGTAGACCGACCAGTAAATCGAGAGCTTCGCTTTTCGGGTCAGCTCTCTCACCCCACACCCTGACAGCGTCCCCATTCCGCGGAGGCTACCGATCCGTCTGTCAATTCCCCCGCCCTTCTCCCCTCATTCATGAACAAGACCCCAAGATACTTGAACCCCTCCACTTGAGGCAGGAACTCCCCTCCAACCTGAAGAAGGCAAGCCACCCTTTTCCGGTCGAGAACCATGGCCTCGGACTTGGAGGAGATGCTCCTCATCCCAGCCGCTTCACACTCAGCTGCGAACTGCCCCAGTGCATGCTGTAGGTCTTGGCTAAAAGGGGCCCAGCAGGACCACGTCATCTGCAAAAGGAAGAAACGAAATCCACTGGTCCCAAAACCAGACCCCCTCCGGTCCTTGGCCTAGAAATCCTGTTCATAAAAGATACGAACAGGACCGGTGACAAAGTCCAACTTGCCCCGGGAACAGGTCCGACTTAGTGCCGACTTAATTCCTGCTCCGCTTGTACAGAGACCAGATGGCCCCTAATAAAGAGCCCCCAACTCCGTACTCCTGGAGCACCCCCCACAGGGCACCACAAGGGACACAGTCGAATCCCTTCTCCAGGTCCACAAAACCTGGACTATATGTATATGTATATATGTATATATGTATATATATATATATGTATTTTGTATGTATAGATATATATATAGGTATATGTATTTTATATATATAATTTTATATGTATATGTATGTATATATATTAATATAGTGTATATGTATGAAATATATATATATATAATGTATATGTATGGTATAGTATTATATATATGTAAAATTTTGTAATATATATATGTAATATGTATGTATAAGGGTTTAATGTATAATATATAATAGTATATGTTGTATATAATGTATATGTATGAAATATATGTATATGTATATGTATGTTATGTATATGTTATGTATGTATGATATATTATATGTATATGTATGTATATGTATATGTATATGTTATGTATATGTATGTATATGTATAATATGTATGTATATAATGTTATATATGTATGTATATATGTGTATAAATGTATATATTGTATATATGTGTATATATGTATATATATGTATATATATGTATATGTATATATATATAATATATATATGTGTATATATATGTATGTATATATATATATATGTGTATATATATATGTATGTATATATATATATTTGTGTATATATGTATGTATATGTATATATATGTATATGTATGTATGTATTGATATTATATATGTGTGTATATATATTATGTATGTATAATATTTTGTATATATATGTATGTATATATATGTTATATATTTTATGTATTATATAATGTGTAATAGTATGTATATATATGTGTATATATGTATATATATGTGTATATATTAAATATATATGAAATATAGTATTGTATATATATGTATATGTATGTATGTAATATATATATGTGTGTATATAATATGTATTATTATATGTGTAATAGTATGTATGTATATATATATATATATAAGATATATAGATAATATAGATATATATAGATATATATAGATATATATATAGATAGATAGATAGATAGATAGATGATATAGATATAGATATATACATACATATATACATGTGTGTATGTATGAATGTCAAAAAAAAGTGTGATTGACTGATCCATCAACTAGCCTTTCTTTGTGTTTTGTTTTTTTGCCATTTTAAGATGGTGAAAGCCATCCAAGTGCTACGGATCCATTTGCTGGAGCTTGAAAAGGTGAGTGACCTATGTAAGGACTTTTGCAGCCGCTACATCGCCTGCCTCAAGACTAAGATGAATAGTGAGACCCTTCTAAGTGGAGACCCAGGAAGCCCATACTCTCCAGTGCAAAGCCAAGCACAGAACTTCTCACCCACAAAGATTCAGGTGTGCAGTGTAGATGACCAAACACCAATTTTGGGCTGTAACCAGAACAGCCGCACCACTTTCGTGTGTAAATCTTAGCAAAGCATGTTTTTTAAAGTTAGGATAAAGGAGCTGTGAGAAAGAACTTGAGTGTGAATGCTTTAATGTCTAGACACCAGGCTCCATCTTGGGCACCACCAGTCCCCAGGGTCAAATTGTGGTGCCAGCTTCAGCACTGCAACAAGGGAATGTTACTGTTACAGCTGTCAACCCCACCCAAGTAGTCACAGGTATGAAATTTTCTTGGCAACTGTGTGTTAGTTAGTTATTTATTTGCACAATAAATGGCAACAATTCAAAAGACATCTTTAAGGAAATATACATAATGTGCAGGTGAGATGAGAAAATCTTTAAGGGTTTCTTATAAATTTCACCCCAGCTAACTTAACTCAAATTGGCACATCAAGAGCAATAGCAGACAAATAATCTAAAAATCAGAAGGGATAACAACAGTAAGATCTACTAAAATCTTGACACTAATCAAAGTTACATGATAAAGAAGAGAAAGAGAAATGCAACAGAAACAAACCCAAAATACAGTGATCTCAAAAGTATGATTTATTCAAAAGCTGTTTTCTGAAAGTCTTTAAAAAATTTTTAGAGAGATCGATAGAACTGCATTTCGGACATTAGTATTCCATAACTGGATTCTCTCTATTGCAGGAATTTTTTTTTTTACCACGTTAAGTAATACAATATGGAAGGTGGAGTTTATCTACCTGTTTTCTATTATAATTCTGTACTTTACTATTTGTTTTAAATGAGGTTTTAAAAGGACCTAAAGATAAGGCTGGACAGTAATTAATGTTACTAATCATCTAAATAGATTATGATAGTTTGCTTGAAGTCAAATGAATATGATTTTTCCTACTTAGAATTATGTCTATCAAAACACCAAGAAAACCGACATGAGACCTGCGACATTAAATTACTAAAGAGAACTGGACATAGAGTAATTTTTCTATTTAAATACGAATAGTACATTAAGTAATGACTTATTTAGACTAAACCCCTGTGAAATTATTTTTAGGTGTGCATTAGTTTTAGCCATTAATGCAGAGAAATTATCATGAGAACAGAACAAATTGGTATCATAAGCAAGCAGCTAAACACGAGTTACTCTGAGTGGATATGTGTATGCGTTTCTTTCAGGAAGTGCAGTTTACCAACCAGTAACGGTTGTCACTCCTCAGGGCCAGGTGGTCACACAGGCCCTTTCTCCTGGAACAATACGGGTCCAAAACAATCAGGTACTGCATATTTGTTTGTTACTATGAACCAGCTCTGCATTTCTAAGTTAGTTCTTCTGAGGATGGACTACACTGGGGCATCAAAACTAAACAAGATCCCAGTCCTGTAATATACTATTTTTGCCATTAGATGCAGCAGATGTTTGTTCTTTTTAGGTTGGCTGTTGGTTCTTCAGAAACATGTTTTTGTTAAAGCAGCTGAACCAAATGAGGAGAAAGCTTAGGTTTAGGTTATGCAGCTCTCACCAGGTGGGGCTGCTGCTCTTGGACTCTCACCAGCCCCACCTGGTGAGAGTCACAGACCCCCACCAGCTCTGTGACTCTCACCAGGTGGGGTTGAAAACACCAAATAATTTCTTGGGCTTATTCATGTTAAATATATGCTCACAGCAAACCCATTCTGTGATTTATAACTTGGGATTTTTTTTCTAAAGCTGTGTATATAAAACATGTATACTGTAAAAAGCAGTTGTGTTTTTCAGTAATCTGTTAAGATTGAATTCTTGAATAGTGACTGACAGTGTTGTGCCAGAAGAACTAGTTCTAGTAAGAATAACTAGTTTTAAATTTAGTTCAGCCAGGTTGAAATGAATTCATTTATGGCTGTTTCACCACCTAACTATTGCCAACTAAGTTCACAGCTCCAATCTGAACTACTTCTTGTTTATTTGTCATATTTTGTTTAAACTAAAGTAAAAAAAAATATTTATAGGTCATGATGTCATTGACATATTAGTATATGGGTTATGCCTTTGCCTAGCATTATTTTTACTCTCTGTGCTTTCTTTGCTCACATAAACACATTTTTGGAATGGCTGAATTCCCTGAACAGTAACTCTCATTCACATATGTTAATACTTCTATCAACAGAAAAGAACAGTGAAAACTTGACCAGAACTAGTTTCATTTAGACTGCGTTTATAACTTCGGTCACTTTTAACCCTCTTAAAAAGATCAAGTCAGCACAGACTGGATTTAGCATTAGGGTTTTTTTTATTTTTTATTAATAACAATTATTGCACAGTCAAAACCCACAGTAATACTGAATAACTGCCAAATACTGAATGTTGACATTTCTTGAAAAAAAAAGTATAAATTCTGAGGTACAGTTTTCTTCTTGTGTTAATCTTGATTAACTTAATTAGACTGGCGATTAATGAAACATGGAACTGAACTACTGGCATGATTAAGTGACTTAGTAAATTATTTAAGTTGTTATGCAAAGTTGTAAACAACTTTGTTATGCAAAAATTATTTTTGTATACATTTGAGCCTTCTGAATGAAGATGTGTTTTTTGGGTTTGTTTTCATTGATCCTCAGAGTGATAAGCATTGCCTTTTGCTTACCGCCCTGGGAAGTTTTGGTGTTTCAAGGGAAAACAAACATTTCCATGTAATCTTATATGTCAAGACGGTGACCAGACTGACACCCTGAAACAACTAACCTTAAATACCAGAAACAACCACAACATGAACTTTCAAAAATCAAGCTGTTCTTTCAGAACCAAAGGAGAAACTGTAATCACGTGACGTTCAGTGTGACTCTGTCGATCTGTTTAATTGTAAGAATCAACATACACTCAGTACTTGAATCACACATGTGGTCTGTTTGTTTTTGCTTGAAATTGTCATTTAGCTAGTCGCACAAATGGTCTGTAATAGCGATATCACATACTTGAGCTGCAATCCTAGTTAACCTTCTTCACAAATCAGTCAATAACAGGGTTGTAACTGCCTCACTTTGCAAGTCATAGGTGTAGCAGAGATGTTTTTTGTTTCAGTTTTACAAGCAAACCCCAGGCCTGATTACTGCCAGACCTGTAGAATCAAGGGATCACTTGAATATAACTTGCGTGACACAATGACATAGTCTAGAATATTCTGAAAAACACCAAATGATGCCGCAACAGAAATTCAAGAACAGATGAGTCAAAGTGTTAAAAAGCCATTTAAAAAGCCAAGGCTTTAGGGCTCCAGTGAACCACAATGAGAGCCACTATCTAACAATGGAGAAAACATGGAATAGTGGTGCTCTGCAGGCCTCGCTTAGCTCAGTTAAAATCAGTGTCCATGATTCAGCAACAAGAAGGAGACTAGACAATGAAAAAGTATCCACAAACCTGGAAAAATCCTACTGCTGACCCAAAAGAACACAGAGCCCTGTTCCATATTGACCAGAAAGCATCTTGACGATCCCCAAGACTGTGGACTGATTGAAGGAAAGTGAAACTTTATGTAAATTTTGACATTGAAAATTTAAACATGGTTGTGTTAATGTAATGGTCTGTAGCTGCTTAAGGAGCAGGAGAACTGGCTTTAATTGATGGAGCCATGAAGTGCGTTCTCTACCAGAAAATCCTGAAGAATGCCCGATCATCAATTTGTGACTGATTTGTAGTCTTGAGTCTTGCAATGATCAACAGGGCACCAGCAAATCTACCACTTTATGGCTAAAAGAAAAAACCTAAACAACTAAAATGAAGGTTTATAGTTGCCTAGTCAAAGTACAGACTTAAATCTGATTAAGATGCTGTGACATGACCTTTAACAAGCCAATCTTGCATAAAAACTTTCCATTGGGGTTGAATTAAAAAAGAGCTGCATAAAACAGACCAAAACTCATCTACAGTGATGTAATAGACTCACTGACAGTTATCGCAAAGTCTTGTTCAATTTCTCCTATGAACATTGCATTTTATGTTTGGTTTCTTTGTTAATAAAATTAGTTTCATGTTCTAAAACATCTGTGTGACAAAAAGCTGAACCCAACAAAATCTGTAAGGGGGCAAATACTCTTTCACAGCATGCTAGATGTGTTTCCTTGATAAAAGAAATGTGTTGAAAAGTTTAAAATGACCATGTGTGTGCTTAGCTTCAGCTGCAGTTTCACCAGGACTTGAACCTCTTCAACCACGAGGAAAACTCAACAAAGAATAAACGGGGGGTCCTACCCAAACATGCCACCAATGTCATGCGCTCTTGGCTCTTCCAGCATATTGGGGTGAGAAGATATTAACAGCAATACATGGATGGGTCATACCTTAACCTTTTACTCATGAATTTCCTGTTCTTCTCTCATATAGCATCCTTATCCAACAGAAGATGAAAAGAAACAGATTGCCAGTCAAACAAATCTGACACTTCTGCAAGTCAACAACTGGTTAGTTTCTCTTTGGGAAGTAAACTTTTATTCAATCATAATTTCTCAGAGATAAAAATTTCTTGTTTAGAACAAATCCCACAAAAAACAGGTAGCAGAAATGTTGTGTCTCCTTTTAAAAGTAAAGCATTGCAGGGTTGAAGGAGAGAAAAAAATATATCAGTTTGATTTTTGTTCTGAAATATGTGAGGATGTTAAAATCCCTATAAAATTACTTTCTATTTCCAGAGCATTTAGAAGAGGCACAAGAGAGATTGAATATTTCAGCATGTTTGATGTTTTCTCCTCAGTTCTTGAATTTTTAGAATAAAGTGGTGTTTCTGCCTAATGTGTATCTTTGTGAACATGTTGCAATGTAGAGATTGAAACCTTTTCAAAGACATTCAATTCAGTTGACAGGAACAGTCAGCAGTAATGTTTTAGTTGACAAAACAGGAAACACTTGCCATTCTGGACACAGTGACAGCTTAGTCTGCTACATGTGATGTTATTTAGATCGGATAAATCAGTATCAGTTATATCAGCTGGAATAATTCCTGTACTGCTCTTTGGCATTTTGGATTTAGTTAAATTTTCTTGACACAGTATGATGGTTTGTTATTCTAATAATAATGCATGATATTTATGTAATTATTTATTTACAGAAAATAATCATTGTATGGCAAATGCATCATGGTCTTTCTAGGGAATACTTACTTCTACAACATGTCTGCTTAAAATGTGTAAAAGTCTATGCAAAATTCAACTAGGCAAAACCCGCAAAATATTTGGTGTTTCTAGGTTCATAAATGCACGGAGACGGATCTTGCAGCCAATGTTGGATGCTAGTTCTTCGGAGACCCCCAAAACCAAGAAGAAAACGCCCCAAAACCGCCCACTGCAGCGCTTCTGGCCTGACTCCATTGCTGCTGGTGGAGGCACTCATCAGCAGGTTACCATGCCTGATGGTAAGCAGCAGCCTTCTAGAAAAATATTATACATTCACCGGCCACTTTATTAGGTACACCTGTCCAACTACTCGTTAACGCATATTTCTAATCAGCCAATCACATGGCAGCAACTCAATGCATTTAGGCATGTAGACCTGTTCAAGACACTCTGCTGCAGTTCAAACCGAGCATCAGAATGGGAAAGAAAGGTGATTTAAGTGACTTTGAATGTGGCATGGTTGTTGGTGCCAGATGGGCTGGTCTGAGTATTTCAGATACTGCTGATCTACTGGGATTTTCACGCACTACAATCTTTACGGTTTACAGAGAATGGTCCGAAAAAGAGAAAATATCCAGTGAGCGGCAGTTCTGTGGGCGCAAATACCTTGTTGATGCCAGAGGTCAGAGGAGAATGGCCAGACTGGTTCGAGCTGATAGAAAGGCAACAGTAACTTAAATAACCCCTCGTTACAACCAAGACATGCAGAAGAGCTTCTCTGAACGCACAACACGTCGAACCTTGAGGCGGATGGGCTACAGCAGTAGAAGACCACACCGGGTGCCGCTCATGTCAGCTAATAACAGGAAACTGAGGCTACAATTCGCACAGGCTCACCAAAATAGAAGATTGGAAAAAAGTTGCCTGGTCTAATGAGTCTGGATTTCTGCTGCGACATTCAGATGGTAGGGTTAGAATTTGGCGTCAACATCATGAAAGCATGGATACATCCTGCCTTGTATCAACGGTTCAGGCTGGTGGTGGTGGTGTAATGGTGTGGGGGATATTTTCTTGGCACACTTTGGGACCCTTAGTACCAATTGAGCATCATGTCAACGCCACAGCCTACCTGAGTATTGTTGCTGACCATGTCCATCCCTTTATGACCACAGTGTACCCATCTTCTGATGGTTACTTCCAGCAGGATAATGCACCATGTCATAAAGCTCGAATCATCTCAGACTGGTTTCTTGAACAGGACAATGAGTTCACTGGACTCAAATGGCCTCCACAGTCACCAGATCTCAATCCAATAGAGAACCTTTGGGATGTGGTGGAACGGGAGATTTGCATCATGGATGTGCAGCCGACAAATCTGGAGCATCCGTGTGATGCTATCATGTCAATATGGACCGAACTCTGAATGTTTCTTGTACCTTGTTGAATCTATGCCACAAAGGATTAAGGCAGTTCTGAAGGCAAAAGGAGGTCCAACCCTGTACTAGCAAGGTGTACCTAATAAAGTGGCCGGTGAGTGTAGGTTTGTTGTCAGTCATTAGTATAAATTTGCACATTTCAGACTTCAGGGAAAAGGCAACTTTATATCAGCCACAGGTAAAAGACAGCATAATATTTTGTACCTTTTACTTATTGGGACAAAATTAAAATCATTATGTCTTTGCCAGGTTTTAAAATTATCTGAATGTAGTAATAATAATTACTACTAATAATAGTAATTTAGACTTTATCTCACAGTGGAGAAATTATCCTCTGCATTTAACCTATCCCTTAAAGAGCAGTGTGCTGCAATTGTGCGGTGTCCGGGAAGCATTCAAGGACTAAGTGTCTTGCTCAGGGACCCCGAGTAGCAGGCTGTGGGATTCAAACCAATGTACTCTCCATGATGCAAAATGCCCTGCTTTCTAAGCACTAGGCCACCACTCAAAGTTTAGTTTTAAATTGTCTGAGTTTGTCCTGAATTAGTCCTCCAAAAACCCCCGTGAAATTTAAGCCAAGGCTAGAACCGACACCAAGGCAAATGGGTTCTTAAGCCCTGTTTAAATTTTTGTTTTCAAGTTCAGGGAAATAGTCTTTGGAGGTTATCCAGGTGGGACTGGATCAATGGTAAGATCGAGCCCAAATTATCGCGTGACAGCAGCTCCCAATGAAGTAGTGGGAACATTTTCTGTAAAATGCTCCTGAAGCTCATGTTATATTATTATCCATTGTATTTTATAATAATGATTAAAGCAGTCAGATTATATTTTATGATCATGATTTTAAAAAATGAGATTATATTTGTGCATTTTGTTGTCTTATCGTCCAATTTTCTAAGTCCCCCCAGTGCCCCCTGGTGGTCCTCACTGTGAAAAATACTGTCAACCACATCTTCAGATTGCTTTACATGTAGCCATAGAAATGGAAATGCTAATCCTTCATGGGTTTCTTTGCAGGTACAATGGTGACAATGAACATGGAGGGTCTGCAGACCCTTACATCAGATGGAGCCACACTGGCAGTACAGCAAGTAATGCTGGCAGGCCACAGTGAAGACGAGTCAGGTGATAGTGGGGAAGATGACGATGCAGACATGACTGGGCTGGGCCTGGACAACAGCGACTCATTGCAGTAAAAGCTTACACACTGATCTACACTTGGAAGGCATGTGTAAATGCAGACACATTAGGTTTACATCGAGCACAAATGCACAGATGTCCATGAACAGCCCTGTGCTCTTCCAGCTGACTTCCAGTCTGTGCTGCATCTGTGTACATCAGGAGTTTCACTTCAGAAACAGTTTTTTAACAAGTTTATTTCTGTAGACGAGTGCACTTTTTTCTATATTTAAGCTGAAAAGATTAAATCAGACAGAAAATGTGTTAAACACAAGAAACAAGTTTGTATTTACTGTTATTAATAGGCTTTTTGGTTTATTTTGGTCTTTGTCTCCAGCTGAATTCTGATTTCTTGTTTGGATGCCAACATTTAGAAGTTGTATATGTAATGGTTTGTCTTCATTTTTTGCATGGTTGTGTTTTGACTAGATGTACGCATTCTGCTGACTTTATCCCCAGTTCTCACATGGGCTGATTGGGGAGAGGAAAAAAAGTAGATACGCTTATTTTTCTATACAACCATGAAATTAGTGTTTTTGTTTTTCACTTTTGTGTTGTGTTTTGTAAGGGATATTTATGTACAGGTTCCTAATGAAAAATAGCAGCCCTGTTTTTCAGGGTTCTTTAAAGTAAAAAAAAATTGAAATAAAAATTGAATGCTGATTAAAATTGCTATTTAAATTGGTTTTAAACTCAAAAGACTAAAACGGCCTTATTATGTGTTCCTTTGATAAAGACCTGCTGTCAAGAAGCACAAACATTGGCTCTTTGAACATTTGATGAAAAAGACACTATACTACAGAACAAAGTTGTAAAAAGATTGAAAACTGTGTGCTACAGCCTTATAGCTATCTGAAGAAGTAATCATGCATAGTAACTTGGGTGTTGCACTCATGTTTTTTTAATCCAGCTCCACATACCCACCTTGTGTATACTATGCATTACGTCTTTGAATTATTTCACAGTAGTACCCTTGGCATGACCTTGTCAAATGCACAATCGAGAACACTATGCTATCTACACAATCACAGGGTCTGAGGCTGAAACCTGTGGAAAGACACGATCCACAGTGAATCACACCAAGAAGGAGCAGTGGACATTTTGGATGCATTCAGTGTTTATTTCTTTGTGTTGCTTTTACTACATGGACAAAAGACTTTCAGTGTTCGCACCCTGCAAGAAGAACGTGGACAAAGACAGCATTAAATAGTCTACTGTCACCACACATTCATGTAAGGTATTCAAAATGTTTCCATCAAGCTGTTGTTACTCCACAAATTGGCGTGACTCTTGTCTAAATCATGGTAAATTTGAACTGAACAATAGTTACAGTGATCTAGTTTAAATCGGTCTTGTTAGTTAGACAATTGGCTAAGACCATGTGGCCTCGCAGAGCTGTTTTTCATTTGGGGTTGTTCACACTGCTCTTGTCTGTTTTGCCTTAGAGCTTTCTATTTTGGAATAAAGAATGCCCAACTGTTTCCTCTTGATTATATTTTTACTTTAAAGCAGATTTTTTTTTTGTCCTGCTTCAAAGATTTTTACAGTCGTTTCCAATGAGTCTTAGCCTTCAATTATATGCTGGTAGACTCCAAGCCTCTTCTTTCTGAAAGAAAGAAAGAAAGAAAGAAAAAACACGTTATTTTTTTTTGCACTGTTAATTGATTAAAGAAATGTTAAACAACAACATATTGAGGAAAAAAACATCTCCCTAAAAACTTTGATAAAAGCTGAAGTTTACAAAAGCTAAGCTGCTACTTTGTTACAAAACATTCTGGTATTTCTAACAAGAAACCAGTTTATTGAAAACCTGTCAGAAAAAGTAAATTGTAATTACCTGTAATGTAATTACAGCAGGACATGGCAACATGAAGCTGGGGGAAATGAAAAGCCTTGCTAAAGTGTAAATGGTAGCCATTTTAATTCAAGGATGGTGGCACAGTCTTCAATGCTCTGGTTTTGTCTGGGCCAAGATATTTTCTCTAATATACTGTAGGAATTGTCCACAGACTTCTTGGAAAGGTGATGACTGGTTAATTGTTGTACAGCAGCCTGACATATTCTTAATCCTGAGCACATGCTCAGGATTAAGAATATGTCAGGCTGCTGTACACTCACAGTCAAACCATCATACCATAAATAAAGGAACAAGTTTGCGTTTCAAAAGCAAAGCTGCCAAATACAGCAAATGTAATCTGCACAGGACATTGCCAAAGTACTCCATATTAAAAACAGGTTCTACAGAGCTCAACGCTGAACATGCACAGCTGATACTTGTCTATTAGCACCATTTTCTGAACTGCATTATTTGTTTTCTTATGCAAAGCTGAACTAAAATAAATGGCCACATGTGAATTAGAAGAGTAACTTATTTTTATTTATCTGGCCTCTTTACACATACAGTTTAGATTTGAAATTTTAAAGCTCGATATGAGAATTATTTTCATTCGGTCATGTGATTCAGAGGTTTAACTAATAAGCAAGCTGTCACATTACTTACACCAACTGAAGAATGCACCTGGACACGTAAACATACATTGCATCTTTTGACTATGCGCTCTTAAAGGTTTTGCTTTTTTCCCCCAGAACATAACTTCCCAGAACATTTTTATCTACCAACGCTGCTTTTATAGAGTCCCAAAGCCAGAGCCCATATTCACAAAGAATCCTAAGACTAAAAGTAGCTCCTAGTGACATGATTCTAAGAAAAATCTTAGAATTTCACAATTTCTGCCATTTTTCTTAAAATTTTACCTCGGTAAGACAAAACTTATTCACAAAGCACCTTAGTCCTTAAGAGTAGTACTGAGGAGGACTTTTAGTGAGCCTAAGAGTGTCTTAAGTTGGGAAGATGGTGGAAAGACTTAGAGAAAGGAGAGATTTTCTCTGTGTAATGAACAACAGTACATAAGTAAGACGCTACAAGCTCGATCGTGCAGGGATCCACCCCCTAAACAGTTGAATAAATGAAAACATAACTTTCTTTTACAATCACACAATTATTAATGTATAGATTAGATTAAACTTAACATCCCCCTAGGGCAAAATTAAATAGTTTCAGGTGCACCTCTGTTAATTAGTTAAAGGTACACCTCTAGTAAATGGTAAATGGACTGAATATTTATAGTGCCTTTCCAGTCATACTGACCACTCAAAGCACTTTCTAGAGCCACATTCACCCAGATGCACCCACTAACGCGCACACATTCATACACTGATACGCAGATCAGTAGGCAATTTGAGGTTAAGTGCCTTGCCCAGAGGTATATTGACATGTGGCAGGAGGAAGCTGGAATCTAACCCACAACCCTCGGATTGCAAGACGACCACTCTTCTCACTGAGTAAAAGTAAAAAAAATTTAATTGGAAAAACTCGAAAAAATATTTATAGATAAATACAAACTAGACAAGATAAAGTACACTAATCTAAACACTGTATACATAGAATATGTTCAGTAGTGAAATAGATCAACAGAAACTGTGCAATATGCATGAAAATTTGACAGGTGCATACATTTGGGCTAACCCAAAAGAAAAATCATCCTACTTTTGCAAAAATATGGCCTCTACACGCTTCCTATAGCTTCTACTGAGTGTCTGGATCTTGGATGAAGGTATTTTGGACCATTCCTCCTTACAAAACATCTACTGTTCAGTAAGGTTTAATGGTCGCTTGTGAACAGCGAGGTATTTACCAGTATTCTCCTCCACCACCTTCACTTTTTCTCCCATGATGCAAATGGTGTTTGATCTATTCCTGTTCCTCTTAAAATCTACAGTCATCTTTGTTTTTTTCACATTCAAGATGAGATGATTGTTTCTAAACCACGCCACAAAGTGGTCCACCAGCTCCCTGTACTCCACCCCACGACTGCAGAATCATCCAAATATTTCTACAGATGACAGGAGTCTGTCTTGTACTGGAAGTCTGAGTTGTACAGAGTTAATAGGAATGGTGAGAGTACAGTTCCCTGTGGTGCTCCTGTGTTGCTGACTACCTGGTTAGACACACAACCCTTCAGTCTTACAAACTGTGGTCTGTTTGTCAGGTAGTCTTTGATCCAGGAGATTGTTGAGGCCTCCATTTGAGTCTTCTGGAGTTTCTGACAAAGCAAATCAGGTTGAATTGTGTTAAATGCACTGGAGAAATCATATAACATGATCCTCACCGTATTGCTGGCTTTGTCCAGATGACAATGGGTTTGTTGAAGCAGGTGTGTGATGGCATCTTCAACTCCAACTCCACAACAATAAGTAAACTGAGGGGGTCCTGATAGTTTATTGTTTGCTTACACAGGTGGGCCAACAGGATTCTCTCTCCGGGACTGTCATGATGTGGGATGTTAGGGCAACAGGTCTATAGATATTGTGGACTGGTGAGTTTTCTTTGGAACCGGAACAAGACAAGAGGTCTTCTACAACACTGGAACCTTCCTCTGGACCAGAATAAGGTTGAAGAGGCCTGCGCAGAACAGAGCTGCTCTGCACAGGCCTTTAGGACTGTAGGGCTGGTGGGGGCTGGATTTGGAACTTGGCAGAACTTTTAATTTAGATCCAGCAGTTGGTCCATGTGCCGCAGAATGTCACTGTTGCTCATACTGGGAACGCGCACCAAGCATGGACTGCACGTTTATGAAGCCAGGGGAAGACACTAAAAATGTTGATGAAGACTTAGCGAATTAATGGCGCCGGGCTTGGATAGAGGCAGTGGGTAGCAACGACTGGGGACAATAGCAAACGTCCCACCCTCGACCAATTGTGTGGCGTGTAAAAAAAATTGTGTTTGTTCTGTCATGGCTGATCTAGATGTGTCATTTATCATCATTCCTCCCCTCGCCAGTTTATGCTAAAGGTTAGCGGAAGATAAAATCACCCTCATGCACCTGTCTGTTTCAAGGCAGCATGCTAGCCTATTTCCCTTTTCTACTTTGTACAGTGCCAGTTGTGTTTCCACTGACTCACTGACGGCTGGAGTTGTGGCGGTTGAAACCCCGCTTCCAGCCATCAGTGTAGTGTGCTGTGCAAATGATCCACTGGGATAATTATCTGGACCACAGCCTATCCAGAACTTCTAAAATTGATCACACATAGTATCTCACCAGAGTTTTAAAGAACTCCATTTGAAAAAGGAATTTCTGTCATCTGAATCCCTCTTAAGCAAAATCAAGCAAACTTTTGTCAACGAAATCTGCATGGATACTGGAAATACATTTTTTTTCTAGAGGTCATATAATTTACTATCATAACAGGATGTGTCTTGACAAAATAAAACAAGGATGTGCAGTTGTGTTCAAAATAATAGCAGTCACGCTAGACTAAACTGACCAATCACTGTTTTTGGTAAAAAATCATATTGCCACATGGCAAATAATTTAATAGTAGGTGTACTTTAGTCATATAAAAACAACAGAACTATGCATTATATGCATGCTCCTGGGTCTGTATAATTAAATAAATGATTTAAAGTGGCATATTTAAAATAATAGCAATGTCGAGCTAAAGTTATTGAGGTTTTTCAATAATTGAGGCTGATCGGCAACCTAGAAATCAGGCTTGCTGTCGTGCATCTGAAAACTAACTACTTATGAATAAAATTTAATTTCACACATGAACATATATGTACCCTGAGCAACTGCTGTGAGTTTCAAACTTGTATGACAACTGTTGTGGCTATAGACACAACGCGAATTAACAGAAAAGTTCAGAGTTTTCAACCCCAGTGAAATTCACTGTGCGTCCATTGCGAATTTCGCTTCACTCTATTAGCCCTAATCGCACTGCTCGCATTGTGTGCTTCGCATCCATCGCGGGTTTTGCTTTGCTTTGTTCACTATAATCGCACCATTGGCATCACGTCCTTTGTGTCCTTCGCCTCGCTTCGCTCCGGAATTCGCCTTTACATAGGGTTAATATGTAAATCGCTCGTTCCTGTCGCGTTCGGTTGGAACGCAGCTTTAGGATGACGCCAAGATGTTGTACATGCATTTCACTCTGAAAACGTGCTGATGGTCTGTTGTGCTAAAATGATTACCACTGCTTTAAAACAAAAGCAAAACCAGAGAGACGTGGAGAAAAATTAAAGACTACTATTTGAATAGATCGAAGAATGGCAAAGACTCAGCCAATGATCAGCTTTAGGGTGATCAAAGGTCTGAAGTTAATGGTGAGTATTGTGACAATTAGAAGATACCTGTCTGAAACAAATCTAATGGCAAGAAGCCCCTGCAAAATCCCACAGTTAAAAAACACTTGCTGAAGAGGATACAATTAGCCAAAGAACACATCATATAAAGAGAAATGGAGAAACATTTTGTGGACTGATGAAAGACTGTTCTGTTTGGTTCAAAGGGCTGAAGACAGTTTGTCAGCTGACTCCCAAACACTGAATTGAAGCCACAATAAACTCTGAAGACAGTGAAGCATGGTGGTTCAAGCATGATTTGAAGATGTTTCTCTTACAATGGTGTCAAGCCTACTTATTACAAGGCATGATGGATCAATTTGCATATAACAACAAAATAAAAGTTATGGAGTGGCCATACGAGTGAGTCTCTGAACCCCACCCTATGATTGAAAACTTGTGAGGTGTAATCAAAATGCAGTTTCTGAGGAAAAACCAAGAAATGCAGAAGAATTGTGAAATGTTGTCAGTTGGTCGACTTCATGCAACACAGATATGAGGCAGTTCTCAGAAACAATAGTTATAAAACGAAATGTTGGTTTAGCGAGTCACAGGAATGATAAATCCTAAATATTTTTTTTTTGTTTATACAGAAAATATTTAAATTTGTAAAGAAAATGCAAACACCGCTATTTTGTTAAACAGCCTAATGTTAATTTTTCTTCATTTTCTGTAATTCAATTCAAGTCAAGTTTTATTTATATAAAGCCAATTCACAACACATTTCGTCTCAAGGCACTTTTCAACGTCAATTCAATCAAATCACACTTTCCAATTAATCCCAACTAAAAAACAGTACAGTCAGATTCAGTTTATCATTCAAATTGGTTAAAAGGTTTTTCTATCTAAGGAAACCCAACAAATTGCATTGACTCAGTGACTTGCATGGATGCAGTGAAGGATAGTCACTTGCATTGACTTTGCAGAAATCCCTCATACTGAGCATAGATGTAGTGACAGTGGAAAGGAAAAATCAATATTAACAAGAAGAAACCTCCAGCAAGATAAGGCTCATTGTGAGAGGCTATCTGCCACGACCGACTGGGTGTTTGAGAGAACAGAGCAGAGACACAAAAAGGTCACAGAAGCACTAATCCAGTAGTACTTTCTATAGGAAAGAAATGTGAAACAATACTGGTTGTAGCTCATTTAGAGGCTTCATCTAGGAGAGAAACACAGCAAAGCAGATGAGCTCTGAGCCAGTTTTTTTTTTTGTATACGTGTCCTGTCTGGCAGAGTAACGCCAGAGTTAAGTCGAGCATTACAGCTAATGCTTTGAACCTCTGCTTGATATTTATTAAAAGAAACTTTATTAGAAACTGCTTTTGTATTATTTCAATTGTTATGGAGCGGAGACAGAAATGAAAAGGAAAACAAACAAAGCACGAAAGAGAGAAAGGTGGGGCAAAAAGGAAAAGGGGAGAGAAGGAGAAAAGAATGGGGGAAAGAAAGAAGGATGAAGAGAATACAAGATAACACCCTGCTTGCTTCTACACCTACAGAAACGTTCATATTATCAGTTTTTTTACGGAAAAGTGCACAGTACTTCTCAATGCAAGATGTATTTAGTGGTAAATGCAGTCCAATATAGAACATTTGTGTATCTTAATACCTGAATCTAAGCACCTGTGGGTCTGAATGTGAGCACGCTTGTGTATACAAGGTTTCTCCATAAAAATATGCAATAGTGAGTGTGAGGAGCCACAGACCTGCCCCGCTGGACCCGGGACAGATACAGAGGAGATCCAAGCCACAGACATCCAAAGAGAACCACCACCGGGACTAACGCAACCCCCCCAGAGAAGAGCAGGGGAGTGTCCCATGGGAACCACCCAGCATCCACAGAAGCCACCAGCCACCCAGAAGCCCCGGGGAGCAGCAGCGACGAGCCCACAGTCCCCCGCCGGCAGCCGTCCTCAAAAAACCGACGAACCAACACCCTCAGCGCAAGCTCCACACACCGCCCCGCCCCAAGCACCCCCGCCGTGTCCTGCCCCCACCACACAGCGCACCGTGACAACAAGGCAACAAGGCCCACAGGAGCAACAGGGCAGACACCGTCGAGCACCGAGCTAGCAACGGAAGCCCCGACCCCACAGCAAGATGGGACAAACTTACCAAGCAAGAAGTCCCAGGCCAGCGGCAAGCACTCTGGGCCGGCGTTCCCCACCATGCCCCCGCAACCACACAGACACACCACACAACTGTGCCACTGCAATAATAACCCAGGTAGAAACATAATTCAGCTCTACCATCACCGCTCAGCCGATCCAGATCCCGGTGACCCCACATCCAGGAAGAGGACACAACCCCCCCCACTCTACACCCCTGTGGACCCGACACCACCCTCTAGCCCGCTGCCTCATTCCCCCCACCCAGACACAACAGTCAGCAGAGCAGCACACCGCCAAGCCCGCCCGACCATTCGGCCAGCGACAGCAGCCCAGCCCATCAGTCTGTGAGAAGGAAACATGCACCAGTCGGGAGACTGGGCCAGGCAGACCACTCGCTCCAGGCCAAGCACAGCCCACCAGCCGCCCCAGTGCAGGCAAAAGACATGCTGCACTGCCCCACCCACCCGACTGCCAACCGTAGCCCGGCCAGGGGCAGGAGCTACAGAGGGAAGCATTGGAGGAAGGCCACCACAGCACACCAAGGACCTGGCACCCCGCCAACCCCACACCCAAACCCCAGAGGTGTGCCAGGATGCCGGCCACCCACCCTCCTGCACGGCACACCTCGCCGCACCAAGCAGGCTGGCCAGCCCCTCCACCCAAGCGAAGCCACGACCCCCAACAAAAAGCAGCCAGCCGGAAGCGTGCGCAACAACGACCAAGAGTGCGGCCCCACTACAGAAAAAAGAGCAGACCAGCCGGCCTGGCTCAACCAGAATACGCCACACAAAGGAGGGTACATGACCAACATGCCCAATCACCCCCCAGCCCATGGGGCAGAGCCTACAGAGCGCCTAGTCCCTGATGCCTGGCACCGGACCGCAGCCACAACCAGGCAAGCGGGGCAACAATACACATCCCACGCCACCACCAAGGTCGACCAAAATGCAAGCACTGGGCCAGCATAGGCACATGCATGTGGCCGCCCTGCAGCATCAGGAACTGGAACCCAGACAAGGAACCAGAATCTGAACTGGAACCACCCAGGTCCAAACGATGCCCATCCCCACCCCAGAAGAAAACCTACACCTACCCCAACATTCGAACAACTCCCAGAACACATAAGACATAAGACACTCAGGTTAACTCCGCCCCACCCCCTTCCACAGATCCTCTGCCCCGCCAGCAGAGTGCACTCCTTGAAGGAAAGAGCACCCGCAATGAGATGGTACCTACCCGCAGATGCACCGAAAGCCCCTGGGCCAGTGCCAGGTGCCAGAGCATGCGCCGGCCCTTAACCCCGGTGACATACCCGCCCGGACCCAAGCCGCCTTGGCCCAGCCAGGACCCCAGCCCTGGGGCATCATGTCCCAGGAACCCAGAGCCCCCAAGCCCATCCCAGACCTGCCAAGGAGCAGCCCGACCACCAGCCCAGTAACCTATGTACGCCGGCACAGGCTCCCCTAAAGCATCGCATGCAGCTACCAGATTCCGCCCCTGAGAGCCACCAAAGTCCCACCCCAGTTGGGGCCACAGCCCCCGGCACTAGACCCCCTGCGACCCCAGCCCAGGGATACCCCAAATGTCCAAACCTAGACACCCCACAGGCGAAGCCAAAGGTGCCCCCCCCCACTAGGTGATGGAGCCGATTAAAGGAGCCCAGAGAGATTGATCTGACGTGGAGGCAGAGGCTGTCTCAAGACTTATATAATCCAACAGAATTTTCTGTACTGGTTAATATTAAGAAGGTTTTTATTTTTCCAATTCATGAGGATAGTTTTCTTAGCGATACATAAGGCAGTGAAAACCATGTGAACTGAATTTGTCTCTATGGTGACATCATCTAAGTTGCCCCTAAACCAAACTGAGGGGGAACGTAAAATATTACATCTCAGACACTTTGATAAGTCTTTACATATCAGGCACCAGAACCTCTGAACAGGTGTACATAACCATAGTGCGTGGATGTAATTGTCAGGTATATTGCCTGTGCAGTGTAAGCAACTATTAGACGGTGCAAAACTGTATCGACTGTATTAAATGCAGAACTGAGATCTAACAGAACCAGTACAGATTAAGTCTATTGTCTGAGGCCAGGAGAATATTATATGTGATTTTCTCCAGTGCTGTTTCAGTGCTATGATGAGCCCTGAAACCTAACTGAATCTCTTCAAACAGATCGTTGCTGTGTAAATCTCACAAACTTGATAAGCAACTATTTTCTCAAGCATCTTTTATGAGAACAGAAAATTGGATAAAGGTCTGTAATTTAGAGAGTCATCTTGATCAAGCGAAGGTTGAAGATTAACCATATCTAAAATGGGGTTGGTAATCAAAGAGAAAACTTTTTTAAATAAGTTGGTTGGGAATGGCTCTAACATACAAGTTAATGTTTTAGATTAAGCTAATATTTTTGATAACTTGGGAAGCTCAACAGGATCAAAGCAGTCCAAACAGATCTGTTTCTGCAGTTACCTCCAATGCTGTCTCGCTTACTGAGGATAATCTGTTCTGTTTTTCTGTGATACTGAGAAAATAAAAAATGGAACAGATTCTCTAAAGGTTGTTACTGCATTATCTAATAATTATCTACTCTAATGAAATTTCCTTTCAGGTGTGGAGTACTCAGTTAAATTAAACTCAAAGGTTATTAAGAAATGGTCAGACAGGACAGGGTTAAGAGCAAATATATTTATTTTTTTTTACACTCAATGCCATATGTCAGCACTTGGTCCAGAGAATGAAGGCAAAAGTGGGTAGGTGGGTAGGTAGAATAAGTGCCTGGTGGACGATTCAAAACAACAAACACAAGTGGTTTTAGTGCTTTGGAATTTGGATGAGGAAAGCTAAGTATTAAATATTCAAAAGAGTTGTAGCTATTAATTGGTCTGGGACTAATAAATAAATTACACTCAAAGATGGTTGCTACTCCTCCTTGTCCAGTATTTTGAGGTATGTGAAAGTTTAAATAATAAGAAGGGGTTGATTCATTTATAGTAACATAATCCTCTTGCTGCAGCCAGGTTTCTGTGAGACAAAATAAATCAGATTGTCACAAATCAAGTAATTAACTAACAAAGTCTCTGAAGAGAGAGATATGTTCAAAAGCCACATTTAATTGTTTTATTTTTCTTTTCAGTCTTTTCAGAGTTATGTTTATTTTTATGAGATTTTCAGAGTTTCCTCTTTTTAGATTATTTTTTAATCTATTAAATTTTGGCCATGGGCAAGACACTGTCTTAATAGGGTAATGGGTGGGTAACAGTACAGAAGCTGCAGAGAGGAGTGTTAAACTACGTCCCCGCTTTCGTGTTTGAACCCTGGGTTTTCAGAGTTTTGGAACTCTAATAGATTTGTCCAAATTCCTAGAAAAAAGAGCTGCTCCATCCAAAGTAGGATGGATATTGTCTGTCCAGATGAGACCAGGTTTTCCCCAAAATGTTCACCAATTATCAATGTAGCCCACATCGTTTTCCGGACACCACCTAGACAGCCAGCGGTTGAATGACAGCATGCAGCTAAACATGTTGTCACTGGTCAGATCAGGAAGGGGACCAGAAAACATTATGGAGTCTGACATTGTTTTGGCAAACTTACACACCGAAGCAACACTTACTTTAGTGACCTCCGACCAGTGTTGGGAGAAACAGCGTTACAAAATAACAGCATTAGTAACTGCGTTACTTTTTCATTAATGGAGTAATCTAACTAATTACTTTTCTCATTTCTGTAACGGCATTAAGATGTTTACAATGTAACGCAACGCATTACTACAACGCAATAAGCGGGGTTTAATAAGAGCACAGTCTGCACCTGTGGAGAGATCTGCTTTTCTTCCGCTGCTGCACTTCAAGGAAAAAGCAGGAGGTGGGGAAACCGATTGGCTGAGAAGGTGTCAGGTAGGCGGGTTTTCACCACACAGACTATTACAGAGTAAACCAACAGCAAGAGAGGAACATGAGAATGGAGGGGATTCAAAAGTTGGAAGTATAGACAATATTTCACGTTTGCAAGTTATGTCAGGGAACAAAAAATTATCCACGTCTGTGACCAGCAACTCCAACCTTATAAAGCACCTCACATCATCTCACCCTTCCACAACACTTGTGGCTAACAACCTGAACCCTGCTCCGCCAAGCACGAGCTCCAACAATCCTTCACCATGCAAACAGAAAAAGCTTGATTTTTCTGGTCAGCAACTTGTAACATCATTTTAGATTCTAAAAAGTAACTGAACTAGTTACTAGTTACTTTGACTAGTAACTAGTTACTTTGATAGTGCAGTAACTGAGTTACTAACTTAGTTACTTTTTGGGAGCAGTAACTAACAACTATAACTAGTAACTTTTTTTAGGCAACATTCCTAACACTGCCTCCGACTGGCATAACTGAGTGTCATTACTGCCAGTGTGAATACCCAATCTTACTGTATTTACACTTGTCCTTAGCTAGTAGTTTTAGGTAGGATTTGATGTTGCCCGTTCTGGCTTGTGTCAAACATTTGACAATGGTCGCTGATGTCTCTATTGCCACGTTTCTGACTGTGGAGCTGCCGATTACCAGAGTCGGCTTCTCAGCGGGTGTGTCGCTGAGCGGGGCAAATCTGTCAGGTCAGTGATGACCCAGAGGCTGGGATCTAGGACTATGACTCTGGTACTGATAACGCCAAGAGTCCCATGTTGAACTTTGTCTGGCCTAAAATGGAAAAACTGTCCAGTCCAGATTTGGAATAATGGGGGGGAAACGAGACTTTAAGTTATACATCGATCTGAAACAGTAGCCTATGTTGGTTTACACTTGGTCAATAATGTCTTCTCCTATTACATTCATATAATTCATATCATATTAGTTTAAATAGTCTGGTCTTTATTGTTTTGTGTCCTGTCTGGCAGAGTAGCACTCAGCATTGTTGTCTGAGTGCCAAGGAGAAGCCCAACAGATATACTTTCACAAGTTGAGCAATATGGCTCCACGCTTCAATGCTCTGCTTGATATTTATAAAGGAAACTTTATTGGACACTGCTTTTTCAATTGTTATGGGCACGGAGACGGAAATAAAAAGGAAAAAATAAGAAGAAAGAAAGAGAGAGGTTGTTTTGATTCTGCACTGGTTGTCTGCATCATCTCTGTCTGCCTGCTCTGTGCTGCAGGTTTTAGGAGGATTGTTTTCACCTGTTCCTTCCCTGCCAGCTCCCTAATTATACCTCATCTGCTCCACCTGTGCTCCTGCCTTTATAAGTAGCTCGCTGACAGACAACCAGTGCCAGATTTTCGAAAGCCTTTGTGTGAGTAGCATTCCTTCTTTGCCTGTCTGCCTGATCTGATCTCGTTTTGATTCACGGATTTCCATGCTCTGCCTTGCCCACATTGGATACCTTATTGGCTTCAGCTTTCTGGACAAACGACCTTGCTTCTGCCTCCTGACCAGCCCTCTCTGCCTAACCTTTGGATCTGTATGCCTTAATCTTTCTCCCCATTCATGACCTTGTTTCTGCGCCCCGACCTACGATTCAACCCTCTCCCTCGGATCCTGTCGCCTGATTCTGTCCTCCTGGCTCTGACCCTGTTTCTGTCCCCTGACCACCTCCTTCTGCTCAGTCACTGGGTTTGCAGCGCGTCGTTGCCCTGCTGCCTCCTGATGATCACACCGAGGAGCCGAAATTCAGTTTCCTGATCCTCTCACGGATTCTGAAAAGGTTAGTGGCTTTATTTCTGTGTTGCTGTATTCTCAGTTCTTCGCTTAGCCACTAGCCAGTCTGTATGTCTCCAGAGGTTCCCGTGCCTACCGCCGGTGGTTTCCTGCCTAACGAGTTCCAGAAAGATCAATAAATCTTTTAAAACTTATTAGTTGTATCCGGCTAAAATTTCGGGTCTTCTGAACAACCTGTAACAGAAAAAATCTGGCCAAAACAGTGGAGTGCAGGAGTTGAAAACTCAATTTCCCGACTCGATGCAGGAATGAATGAGATTCTGGGGTTGTTACTTAATCCGCCTTCTCCTAGTATTCCCCAGATCTCACAGCTTTCTGAACCCGTCTCCCAGACTGCCGCACCAGTTACTGCCACCAGGGAGCCACATTTGATTCTACTTGAACTGTTTAAAGGAGAACCTGATCAGTGCAGAGCCTTCTTAATTCAGTGTGATTTCACTACTGGTAGTCAGAGCCAAACAATGGTGTACTGCAGAATGGCAGAACAGATCTGTATCATGTCACTCTTTTGCGGCTTACTCTCTCTTAAACAAGACAAGAATAGTGTGACACAGTACATTTTCGACTTCCACCGAATTGCTACTGATCGTCAGTGGAATCAGGAGGCACTTATGGATGTGTTCATGCAAGGTCTCAATGAAGAGATTAAAGATGAGCTTGCTACCCGTGACTATCCCAAATCTTTGAAGGAGTTGGTAGATTTAGCTACTCACTTTGATCTGCGTCTCATAGAAAGAAAAAGAGAGAGAGGTCATAAGGAGGCCCAGTCGGTTTCTAGAGGACTAACCCCTCATTTATCGGATTCTAACAATCCCATTTAGCCAGAATGCCCTGCTGATTCTGAGCCCATGCAACTGGGTCGTACCAAGCTATCTGAAACTGAACGATCCCGCAGGAGGTTATTTAACCTATGTTTCTACTGTGGGGAACAGGGTCACAATATTTCAAACTGTTCAAAGAAAGGTCAGAGGAAGACCCTGTTAACCCAAAGTAGAGTTTCCTCCTTCACGTCCTTGGAATCCTTTCCTGCTAACCTCATGGTTTCTTCTGTTTCCCACCAGGTCTCAGTGTTTATTGACTCTGGAACAGACACTAAGTTCATGGATGAGTCATTTGCTAAGGAGCTTGGCATCAAACTCATTCCACCCCTTCCTTGTACAATGTTTTGGTTCTGGATGGACATCATTTGTCTAGTTCTGCTCAGATAACTGAGAGCATCACTTTGTCTATTGGGGGTAATCACCACGAGGAGCTCACATTCATCATAATTTAATCTCCTCAGTTACCCATTGTTCTAGGGGCCACCTGGTGGCTGCATGTGATGCTTTTCGGGAGCCTTTGCCGGCGGACATAGGTTACTGGCCTGATGGCCAGGCTGCTCCTGGGCGGGTCTGGGATGGGCTTGGGGGCTCTGGGTTCCTGGGGCCTGTTGCCCCCCGGGCTGGGGTCCTGGCTGGGTCCTGGCTGGGTCCGGGCGGATATGTCACCGGGTTTAAGGGCCGGCACATGCTCTGGCACCCGGCACTGGCCCAGGGGTCTTCGGTGCATCGGTGGGCGTAGGGGTCTGCTAAACTGGCGGGTAGGTACTATCTCATTGCGGGTGCTCTCTCCAAGGAATGCACTCTGCTGGCGGGGCAGAGGATCTGTGGGAGGGGTTGGGGCGGAGTCAACCTTGGTGTCTAATGTCTTATGTGTTCTGGGAGTTGTTCAAATGTTGGGGTGGGTGTAGGTTTTCTTCTGGGGTGGAGGTGGGGTGGTTGGCCTTGGGTGGGGATGGGCATCGTTTTGACCTGGGTGGTTCTGATTTGGATTCTGGTTCCTTGTCTGGGTTCTGGCACGGTGGTGGGCGGGGTGGTTCATCGTGGGGTCTGCTTGACTGCCTGGCTGGCCCTGGGGATCTCAGTTCGTTTGTCTGTGGGGTGTGCATGTGCCTATGCTGTCCTGGAGCTTGCATTTGGGTGGGCCTGCCATTTTTGGTCTGGTGTTTCTTGTTGTCGACCTAGGAGGTGGCGTGGGACGTGTATTGTTGCCCCGCTTGCCTGGTTGTGGCTGCGGTCCGGTGCCAGGCATCAGGGACTGGGTGCTCTGTTGGCTCTGCCCCGTGGGTTCGGGGGTGGTTGGGCATGTTGGTCATGTGCCCTCCTTTGTGTGCCGTATTCTGTTGCGCTGGGCCGGCTGGTCTGCTCTTTTTTCTGTCACGGTCGTAGCTGTGCATGCTTCCGGCTGGCTCCTTTTTGTTGGGGGTCGGTGGCTCCTTCGGCTGCGGGACTGGGTGTCGGGGCTGGGGATTGGGGCTTGAGGGTTTGGATGGTTCCGGGGGGGTGGTAGGGGGGCTGGGGATGTTGGTCCCGGTTTTCCGGTTGGTTCTTGGGGCCTGGTCCCTGTCCCTTGCCTTTCACCCGATGGATGTGCCTATGCCTCCTTCCTTTGTTGGAACTTGGCGAATGGGGGAGCCTATTGGGGTCAGCTGGGGAGCTGGCTCCCCAGGAGAGCATTTGGCCACCCAGTCCTTCCCTCCCTATCCCCGGACACCTCCCTCCGCCCACTCCATCACACTACCACTCACGTAGGGCCTTGGGGTGCAGGTGCATCATTAGAGTGCCGCAAGGGTTTTCCATTGCTGCGGTGCCATCGCAGCCTGTGCCCCAATTTTATTGTACAACTTTTATTGTACAAGCTCATTGGCATCAGAGGGAGGGTATATTGTTATCCTAACCTCTGGTGCCTGTGCTCACCTCTAAGGGTTAAGTTGTATGTAGACATTGAGGGTTCTTGGTGGGGGGGGCGAGGCAGACCCTCTTCACCACCTGTTTTTCTTTTTAAATGAACACTACAACAACACACATCAACACCACTTTTGAGGGGGCGGAGATAGGCTTGGGGTCTTTTAACATCCCTGTTTTCTGTTTGCAGTCTGGGGTCGGAGGCCGGGAGAGGGAGCGGGCCTTCTGGTCAGACAACAATTCTGAGTGCTACTCTGCCGGACAGGACACGGTTAAAAAATTTTTTTTTTAAAGCGTGCATCATTTGTCCTTCCTCCTCCCCTGCCGTAGCTGGATTCTTTTTTGTGGGCAAGAAGGATGGATCTCTCAGGCCATGCATTGATTACAGAGGTCTCAATGATATAACGGTAAAGAACCCTTATACTCTACCGCTAATGAATTCTGTTTTTGATCTTATCCAGGGGGCGAAGTACTTCACGAAATTGGATCTTCGTAACACCTATCATCTTGTTCGCATAAGAGAAGGAGACGAATGGAAGACTGGATTCAACACCCCTAATGGGCATTATGAATATTTGGTCTGACCAATGCTCCAGCTGTTTTTCAAGCATAGGTTAACGATGTACTCAGGGACACGGTGGGATAGTATGTGTTTGTTTATTTGGATGATATCTTGATTTTCTCACACTCTCTTGAGTCCCACAAGCTCCATGTCCGGTCTGTACTTCTGCGTCTACTCCAAAATCACCTTTTTGTCAAAACAGAGAAGTGTGAGTTTCACACCACCACTACATCCTTTTTGGGTTTTGTTTCTCCCCCAATCAAGTAACCATGGACCCTGCCAATACCACAGCCACCATCTGACCACAAGCAATTACAGAGGTTTCTGGGGTTTGCTAATTTTTACCGCCGTTTCATTCGCAACTACAGTCAGGTTGCTTCTCCTCTCCATGCTCTCACTTCATCCACAACAAAGCACCCAGGCCTGGACACCGAGAACCACAAGTAGCCCACCAACCAGAGTCGTCCCAGGATGAAACAGTCCCAACACCCCATTGAATTCCGATCTCACCCCCAACCAGGACACAGATATTGACCACATGCCACCAAACCCAAACCCCATGCATCCTGTCTCCACAGGGGCACACCCCCACTAATGAGCTCCACACACTGCTATATCAGCAAGGATGTGGGATAGTGGTCCCCTATCTACCATCAGGCCATTGGTCTTGAGATCTTGAAGTGTTGTCTCTGCAGTCCAGATATTGAAATGTTAAGCTGTAACTTTTCGTCCATATTATTTACCCAGACAGTTCACCAGTGTTATTTTGGCAACAGTATACGCTCCACTTTTAGCTGTTGCTGACACTGCATGCGATCCCATCAGCTCAGTAGTTGCTAAGCTACAGTAACAATACCCAAATGCATTTGTGGCAGTATCAGGTGATTTTAACCATGCTTCACTCTCTGCTACACTTACAATGTTTCAACAGTTTGCCAGCTGCTTTACCAGAGAAAACAAACCATTGGATTTGTTTAATGCAAATGTCAAGGACTCATACATCTCTAAAGCAAGACCTCCTCTACGCAAATCAGATCACAGTTTTGTTTTTCTTTGCTCGAAATATAAACACCTTTGTTCAGAGGCAACCTGTAATAAAGAGAAGTGTGCGAAGATGGTCACAGGAAGCTGTGATGTTGCTTTGAGGCTACAGACTAGGATGCACTGTTCCAGCCATACGGAGAGGACATCAATGCCATGACTGAGTGTGTAACTGACTATATAAACTTATGTGTAGATAACACCATCCCCACCAGTAATAAACCTTGGATCACCAGTGACCTGAAGCAGAAGCAATTTAAAGTCAAGATAAGAGACGGCAAGGAGATGTACAAGAAGAAGCTGGAGAGCAAGCTCAAGCAAAACAATACCAGAGATGTGTTATCAGGGATGAAGAGGATCACAGGCTTCAAGCAGAAGGAAGATTGGACCAATTGATGTCTGGACTGAGCCAACGAATTAAACGCATTCTTCAACAGGTTCAGTTCAGAAACAAGCTCAGCATCCTCCTCTCCTGCTCACAGCCAAACAGATATCCCACTCTCCTTTGACAGCTTTCCTGTCAGATCTTAAATGTTTTATTTTCCACCTCAGCAATGGACCCTTCTGCTTTAACACGTTTGCCTTCAACCAAATCAGAAGATGCTGATGCTCCCTTTGCCTCCCTGGAGAGACTGAACCGGAATAAGGCTGCAGGTCCAAAATGTGTCTTCTCGAGAGTCCTGAAGGCCTGTGCAGAGCAGCTCTGTCGGATTCTGCAGCACCTCTTTAACCTTAGCCTGGCCCAAAAGAGTTTCGAGTGTTGTGGAAGACCTCTTGTCATGTTCCGTACCAAAGAAAACTTACCCATCCGTCCACAATGACTATAGACCTGTTGCCCTGACATCCCACATCATGAAGGTCCTAAAGAGACTCTTGTTGGCCCACCTGAGTAAGCAAACAATAAGCTATCAGGACCCCCTTCAGATGGCTTTTTGCTGTGGATTTAGAGTTGAAGATGTCATCATACGCCCGCTTCAACAAACTAACACAATTCAACCTGATTTGCTTTGTCAGAAACATATATCTCATATATCTATATATATACATATATCTCATGTCTCAGTAGAGACACCCATTAGAGACGCCCAGACTTCCCTCTCCCCAGACACCTCCTCCAGCTCCTCCCGGGGAAGCCCAAGGCGTTCCCAGGCCAGTTGAGAGGCATAGTCCCTCCAGTGTGTCTCCCCAGACACCTCCTCCCTCCAGCGTGTCCTGGGCCATCCCCTGGACCTTACGGTGGGACGTGCCATTCTCCCCCGCACTCGTGAACAAGACCCTGAGATACTTGAACTCCTCCACTTGAGGCAGGAACTCCCTCAAACCTGAAGAAGGCAAGCCACCTTTTTCCGGTCGAGAACCATGGCCTTGGACTAGGAGGAGCCGATCCTTATCCCAGCTGCTTCACACTCAGCTGCGAACAACCCCAGTGCATGCAGTAGGTCTTGGCTAAAAGGGGGCCAGCAGGACCATGTCATCTGCAAAAAGAAGAGACGAAATCCACCGGTCTCCAAACCAGACCCCCTCCAGCCCTTGGCTCCGCCTAGAAATCGTGTTCATAAAAGTTATGAACAGGACCGGTGACAAAGGGTAGCCCTGTCTGAGTCCAACATGCACTGGGAACTGTTCCGACTTTGTGCTGGCAATGCGGACCAAACTCCTACTCAGCTTGTACAGAGACCGGATGTCGATGGCCCCTAATAAAGGGCCCCTGACTCCGCACTCCTGGAGCACCCCCCATAGGGCACCACGAGGGACAGAGTTGAATGCCTTCTCCAGGTCCACAAAATACATGTGGACCGGTTGGGCAAAATCCCATGAACCCTTGAGTACCCTGTGTTGAGTGTTCACCTGGACAAAAGACTGGAGTGGAGATGCAACTGTGAAGCTGTCTACAAGAAGGGACAGAGCAGACTATACTTCTTGAGGAAGCTTAGGTCCTTTACTGTTTCCAGCAAGATGCTGCATATCTTCTATAAGTCTGTTGTGGAGAGTGTGATCTCTTCTGCAATCATTTGCTGGGGTAGCAGCACCAGAGCCAGGGATTTAAAAAAGATCAAAAACCAAAGCCATTAGCATCTACAACAGCTCTTTGAAAAAACCTGCATAATATGAGCTACAGCAACAATTAATTTCCCTTTGGGATGAATAAAGTATTTTTGAATTGAACAAATAATTTTAATCAAGCCTGGGGTACTTAGGGGTTTAGTTAAATTAATGAAAAACATGAAATGTTGTAACTTTGTGAATGGCTGAGAGGTTCATGTTAAATTTGAATGTGAGATTTGATGGTTTAAGGTTGTCCTTTGGATTTCTTCCCTATAATGTATTGTTTTATTTGCTTTTCTCTTGTTTGTCTTATTTGTCTATTCCATGCTGACCAGCCTGCAAAGATTAAACAAAAAAGTAGAATTGTATCCATACCTGCATGCATACATACATAAATTTACTGTATGTATGTATGCATCAAATCAATCTGGGCACTAATGTTAAAAATCAAGCTTTCTCAATATTTTATGAAAATTGTAACCATAATTTACTGTGAATATTGCGTTTACTGTGGCAGTACTTGTCTCCGGGGCTTAAGGTGCACCTAAAACAGTTTTGCATTTTCTTGTATACTCACCTCCATCTGCAGATGGATCCAACTGAGTGGCTTTGTAATGCGGGTGTAAACTCCTGGTTTGTTCTTCACAGCGCAGCCAATTCCCCAACTAGTTGCTCCAACAAGCTTCCACACAGAAGAGTCTTCACATGCAAGAGGACCCCCACTGTCCCCCTGTGGAAATGCACTGGTAAGGCACTGACATAGACTTAAAGTCCTTACATAAATAATACTCTCCTACTCATACTTCTACTACTAATACTCCTTAAACAACAATCCAGGGGAGAATGATACTACAGCATGCTCTACACACAACATGACACATGAAAACTACAAAAAAAAAAATACTGAAGAGTGCTAAATATCTATACATATAGACAAATATATATATACAATATATATGTATTGTCTATTTATATATACAATATATATATATATATATAAAATATAAATATATATATATATACACTGCTCAAAAAAATAAAGGGAACACTTAAACAACACAATATAACTCCAAGTAAATCAAACTTCTGTGAAATCAAACTGTCCACTTAGGAAGCAACACTGATTGACAATCAATTTCGTATGCTGTTGTGCAAATGGAATAGACAACAGGGGGAAATCTTTGGAGATTAGCAAGACACACTCAATAAAGGAGTGGTTCTGCAGATGGGGACCACAGACCACTTCTCAGTACCTATGCTTTCTGGCTGATGTTGTGGTCACTTTTGAATGTTGGTGGTGCTTTCACACTCGTGGTAGCATGAGACGGACTCTACAACCCACACAAGTGGCTCAGGTAGTGCAGCTCATCCAGGATGGCACATCAATGCGAGCTGTGGCAAGAAGGTTTGCTGTGTCTGTCAGCATAGTGTTGTGATTATGAATCTGAAAATATTATTTAATATTTAATATTAATACTTTAATATTTTATCAAATAATATTTCGGTCTGTTAAGGGTTGTCCTGTGAATACCAGGCCAGTAAGGCGATGGTATTAGGACAAAATAGAAAGGTGTGAGCCAAGCTCTGACATTACTGAACAGCAAAACTCTGCACACACATGGAATGAATTCACACAATTTCTTAAAATACAAGAATTTATTAACAAAAATAAGTCATCTCAAAGTCAAACATATTTCAATCAACAAACTCTTTACTATGCTAAAACAATCCAACTAAACTACCAAGCAGAATTAAAGAATAACCAAGACTAATGGGCTATGTACAATATAAACAAGTTGATTAAAGATGATTGAAAACCATGACCAAAAGAGTGATGCAACATTACCATGCAATGTTATTTATGTTTGAGAACCAAGGATTATCTTGAAGAATCTGGAAGTGAAGTTAAGTTAGTCGTGGAACTAACTTAGCCAATAATCAGCATACCTTTAGACAAACATTCACAATGCCAGATCAGATAAAATATTATTTTAATAAAATAATGTTTTAAAGGAATATTATTAAAGGAAATGGTAAAATATTTAAGGAAATATTTTGGAAAAGAGCCAAATCTTTCTGGAGAAATGGGGCTTAATGGTGTTTACTTAGTTATCAAATATAGTAAAATGATGTTAGGGACATATTTACTGGACTGAAAACCAAACCTTTCTGGGTACATATTATTTAGCAGCAAGCACGTGTTCTTACCTGTTAGCAGTTGAAGCTAACAAAAGAAGCTGATAGCTTAGCACCAGAATCAAACACACACCTTTAAAAATACCGTCAATAAAAGGGTTAAAATGCATAAGCGCGGACGGTGCGTTATGATCAATCTTCTGTGTTTAAAATCACCCTTTAAATAAACTTTGTCTTAACTTTAAAAACACACAAACACAGAACACAAAACTGAGCACGTGTGCTGCAGATAGCCTGCTAGCACCAAGATAGCTGAGTTCAACACAAACAAAACCAAACTTCATAAAATTAAAACGTTCAGATCATTTCATCATAAATCCTTCTCTATTACTCTGCCCAAACACCTAACCTCAGGAACCGTGGTGAGGAAACGTTGTCCAGGGCAGCGAAGTTTGAAGAAACGTCCACAGTCAACAAACGATTAGCTACAGCTAACCTCCTTAGCTGTGGGGAGTGGCGGCTGTTCTGTCGGCCGGCCAAAACTGCACGTTACCACGGTGATGCTGTCTCGGTTGTCCTCCTTCCAGACCGGGAGAACCACTTCACTCGGCTTGTAGAGACAGCGTCTCTACTGGGGACTTCTCTGGAACACAGTTTGCTTCTGCAGGCCTCAGAGAGAAAGTAAGCAATGCTTTTACCTTAATTTCCCTTTTTATGAACGAATACCGGATACACAAACAGTAATTCATCCCTACTTAACTCGTGCATATGATCGCGTGATCGTATGACACTCGGATCCAGTTGAAGAGTTTATGTCTGTTTGCCATCCCGCAGAGGACCAGTCGAAGAGATCGGACCATTGGAAAGGGGGTGCTTTTATACAGCCAGTGGCATCATGGGAAGTCCACTGCTACCCCCCCTTTTCCTTCTGAAGTTGTGCCGGAAGTAGGTTAATGCAATTTATTTTGAAAGTTCCAGAAAAGTTTGTACCGGAGTTTCATGTTGAAATCCATGGCTGTGGGTCCCAACAGTAGTGTCCAGAGCCTGGAGGTGCTACCAGGAGACAGGCCAGTACACCAGGAGATGTGGAGGAGGCCGTATGAGGGCAACAACCCAGCAGCAGGACCGCTACCTCCGCCTTTGTGCAAGGAGGAAGAGCACTGCCAGAGCCCTGCAAAATGACCTCCAGCAGGCCACAAATGTGCATGCGTCTGCACAAACGGTTAGAAACCAAGTCCATGAGGATGGTATGAGGGCCCGACGTCCACAAATGGGGGTTGTGCTCACGCTTGGCATTTGCTTGGCATTTGCCAGAGAACACTAGGATTGGCAAATTCGCCACTGACGCCCTGTGCTCTTCACAGATGAAAGCAGGTTCAAACTGAGCACACGTGACAGACGTGACAGAGTCTGGAGACACCGTGGAGAGTGATCTGCTGCCTGCAACATCCTTCACCATGACCGGTTTCGTCAGTAATGGTGTGGGGTGGGATTTTTTTGGAGGGCCGCATGGCCCTCCATGTGCTCGCCAGAGGTAGCCTGACTGCCATTAGGTACCGAGATGAGATCCTCAGACCCCTTGTGAGGCCATATGCTGGTGCGGTTGGCCCTGGGTTCCTCCTAATGCAGGACAATGCTAGACCTCATGTGGCTGGAGTGTGTCAGCAGTTCCTGCAAGATGAAGACATTGAAGCTATGGACTGGCCCGCCTGTTCCCCAGACCTGAATCCGATTGAGCACATCTGGGACATCATGTCTCGCTCCATCCACCAACGTCACGTTGCACCACAGACTGTCCAGGAGTTGGCGAGTGCTTTAGTCCAGGTCTGGGAGGAGATCCCTCAGGAGACCATCCGCCGTCTCATCAGGAGCATGCCAAGGCGTAGGGAGGTCATGCAGGCACGTGGAGGCCACACACAATACTGAGCCTCATTTTGACTTGTTTTAAGGACATTACATCAAAGTTGGATCAGCCTGTAGTGTGTTTTTCCACTTTAATTTTGTGTGTGACTCCATATCCAGGCCTCCAATAGTTAATAGATTTGATTTCCATTGATGATTTTTGTGTGATTTTGTTGTCAACACGTTCAACTTTGTACAGAACAAAGTATTAAATGAGAATATTTCATTAATTTAGATCTAGGATATGTTGTTTGAGTGTTCCCTTTATTTTTTTGAGCAGTGTATATACAATACATGAGAAGAAGGAAATATTGTTTTGAGACTATTGTTGTCCACGCTCATTGGAAGCAAGCATTACCTGGCAGGAGTCAATTCCTCCTTCCAGGTATCCTGCACAAATCATCCAAGAAGAGATTAGGCCCTTGTAAACCTCTGGGTGGTTGCAGGTCTTGGCAGAGATAAGTGGTATCATGGCTGAGCGTAGAGCAACACTCTTCTCTCCTTGGAACATCAGTTAAGTAATAAAAAGAAAATATTTAGACAGAATTTCTCATAAAATACTAATCTTTTAGTGTGAAGGAAACTAGAAACCCTTATAACAGGTTTACAATGCTTTATATGTATGGTATGTTTTGTGGTTGTAGAGACTGATTAATCAATAAACCCTTAATAATGACATATTTAATATGCCTGCCCTTCATGGACTCACCATCTTCTTCTGTTGCTCCCCAACCAGAGATCCAGCACATTGTACCCTCTATAAACTCCTCTCCATAGTTAGGCAAACAAATGGGTTCCACAAGGCCTACAGAAAAAATGTTTATGTGAATGTCTTTGAGAATCTGACATAATGTATGTTCATTTTATGTGTTGGGATTACTCACACATATAATCAATTCAGTTAACTTTCGCTATATAGCACCAATTTACAGCAAATGTCTCAAGACACTTTACAAAAAAATAAATCACTATAATACATTCGATCAGCTGATACATAATAAACACACAATTGTTCCTATAGATATTTTCTTTTTTGCCTGAAAGGAATCAGGGCATTTATTTTTACCCTTTACCAAGAAATCCTGACCCTTCTTGGTGAAAGTCCAACTAGTGTTCAGTAAGGGCCACAGGCTCATAAATAGTTACAGTAGTTTTAGTGGGGGGGTCTGTTGGTCTAAGTTATTGCTGACACAGCTCGACACATGTTTGTGTTTGTTCTTTATGTTTTTGTTGTTTTTAATAGATAATAATAATAGGATCACAAGGTCACCTTCCAAAAGTAACAATCAATAAAAGTAAAAAATAAAAAAATCAGAGAAAGAATAATAGGACCATGGTGCTTAATCATTGTAAAATGCTTGTTTGAACAGATGAGTTTTCAGCTGGGATTTAACAACAGAGAGAGTGGCAATGTTTCTGATGTCAGGAGGGAGAACATTCCAGAGACGTGAAGCAGATTGGACAAAGGCCCTGAGTCCCATAGTGGTCAGACGAGCAGGAGGCACAATAAGGCTGACCTTAGAGATCGGGAGGGAGTCTTAATGTGGAAGGAGGTCAGACAGATAGAAAGGATAGAGGTGATGGATGGCATTAAATTTATAGAGCAAGATTTTGATTTCCAGACAGTATCTGATTCGGAGCCAGAGTAGCTGTTGAAGTACAGGCGAAATGTTACTGGTGGGTGATGTTCTGGAGATGACAATGGGAGCAGAGTTCTGGACCAGTTGAGAGTTTATGAGTGGATTTGTGAGGGAGCCTAAAGAAGAGAGAATTATTGGTAATTCAGGTGAGAGTATGGAACAGGATTGCCGCGGTGGCAGGAGTGAAGGACGGCTAATATTACGTAGGTGGAAGCAGACAGGCACCAGGAGGTGATGAGGGGCTTAGATCTCGCGAGAGCTGTGCGTAAGTATTATGGCGCTATACTGGTAAACAAACACGACAGAACTCAGGTAAAACAAGCCAATAAATTCAAGCTGAACACATAAATGTGTAAAACTGTCTCACATTTTCCCAATAAGACAAACTGGATGAGGAAACATTGGACAGCGTGGAGAGCTACATGGACAAATGGTTTGATAACATTGTAATAGGCAAGCCACCGAAATCTCCACCTATAGCCACACCAACATCAAAACGCACCTGTTCAGAGTGCTCGGCCAGCACCTCCACTATCTCTCCAGAGAAAAGCTATGCTGATGTCCTGGACTCTATTGACAAAAAGCTAACCAGCCTGGATGCTTGTCTCACTCTGGTGGAAGTTCTCCACAGGGAATTTCAAGCTCTGAGGGAGTCTCTGGAGTTTAGCCAGGAACAACTAACTTTCGACCAATGTTGGCCGTTTTGACCAACATCCTGTGTAACAACGTCAGCTTGTTAAATAAACCCTTTCATTTTGGATTCTGTCTAATTTGTGTGTTTTTCTGGGGTGTTCATTGCTTCATATCAAATTTTCTTTAAGATTGCTTTGTATTTTGAAGTTTTTGTGAAAAAATCTACTTTTGTTTGAAAAAAATTTAAACACATGTAAATGACTAGTTGATAAATAAGAGACGTTTTTTAAATATGTGTTTAATCTACTAAGGATGTTAACAGTCTGATTTGATCAGTTCATGTCAAGTCATTTTACTTACATAGCTCCAATCCAAAACACATTTCATGTCAAGATATTTTACTAGATCAGAGCCAATGTATACGCAGAAACATGTAAAGTAAAAAACAATAAATTAAATCTTTAGAATGAGGAAGTCCACCATTTGGCGACCGTGAAAAGGAAAGGACTCCCTTTAACCAGAAAAAAACCTCCAGCGAAAGGGTTCAAATAGTTAGGTCATTAGCAGGACTCCGCAAAGGTGACCTGAAATTTCAGCCGGACACAACAGATGAAATTTAAAGGTTTTTTGAGATCTGTAGACGTAGCTCAGCAAGAAGCCAGCAGCGGTGAGACCAGGAACCTCTGAGGGCAGACAGATAGGTTAGTGGCTGAGCAGAGAACTGTGGGCAAGGTGAAGCTCAAAGAAAAAGCCACTAACCTTTTCAGAATCCGTCAGAGAGTAAGAATGCTGATTTTCGGCTCCTCAGGGCTGTAGGCTGGTGACAGCGGGATGATATCACAGAGGATCTGAGAGACTGTGAATGAGATTCCTTGGTTTAACATAACCCAGTAGGTTAGTGGAATCCAGTGGTCAGGGGACAGAAACAGGGTTGAAACCAGGGAAGTGGGAACTGGCGACAGGATGAAGGTACTTGGCTTAAATCCGTAGATGAGGCACAGAAACATGGAGTGTCAGATACAGGCATACAGATCCAGGGGTTAGGCAGGAGGCAGTCAGGAGGCAGAAACAAGGTCGATGTCCAGAGATCACAAGCCAGGGAGATATTTGACTAAGGGCAGGGCAGAACAGGGAAATTCAGGAGCCAGAAACGAGATCAAGATCGGGCAGGCAGGGAAGGTACGCTGGACATTTACTCACACAAGGCTTTCGATATTCTGCTACTGTTTGTCAGCCAGCGCACAACATATAAAGCCAGGACAACAGGTGGAGCGAGTGAGGCATGATTAGGGTGCTAGAAGAAGCAATTGTTCTAGATTGCTTCTGCACACAGAGGATCAGAGTGCAGAAAAACAGACCCTAATCATAACAACAATTTGTTTTTCATCTCATAAAAGGGAAAAGTACTGATTTCTATTGTAGGACTCCTGCATATGACAAAGCCTTTGGTCATGACATTTATCCCATGTATCATCAAAATCTACAAATGGGCAAAGCATAAAATCAATAAATTGGAAAGAAATCAAACTAAATTGTATTCTTTTATCTCCAGCTGGATGAATTTTATTGAAAATAATTAGCAGTGAAAAACATTGTAAACAAACGTGCAAAAACAATTATCAATAACAACTATATAAACAATGTACAATGTGCAAGAACAATTAGCAATAAAAACTATATAAACAAACTTGGTGACCACAGGAATTTCATGCCAGCTGAAATTGTTCTTTGTGCATTTGAATTGGTATTATTGATTATGGTCTGGATGGTGCTTGCACTAAAAAACAGCTTCAACAGGGTCTGCGGACTGACCATGATTTTGTGGTGTCAAGTCTGGGTCCTGGAGGATTTCCAACTGTACGAAAAAATAATACAACATACAAAAACAGTGATGTAATTCTGTAACAGTAAAGTGGTATTGGTAAAGTGTCAATGATATAACAGCTATACAACAGGCCTTCAAACAGTTCCACAAACATGCCTTGTAGTCCTTTGGTTTTAGGGTTTTGGGGGGGGCGGGCAAATATACCCGGCTGAATCAATCACAAATAAAATACAGATGCTCCGCACAACAGTAGTTACAAACATAAAAAACGTTAAAGCATTGTTGTAATATCTGAAATGTAATGTAAAGTTGCTGGAAATAAAAAGTAACACTATACCCTACTTGTGAACTGGGTTCCGAAGAAGAGGTTTCTTTTCCACTTCAAAATCCACGCTGCTGTCCAAAGAATCTTCTACTTTGTCACTGCCCTGCAAAACATATTTTCCAAGGCTTCCAAAGTGCTAATTTTACTCTTTTGCAGCGTTATATTGTTTGAAGTTTACGAAAAAACACGAAGCAACAAGCAAGCTGTTTACGTAGCAGTGCGCAAATCGAGCTATGCATAAAGTGAAAGTTGCTACCACTTTTATAGGAAATTACGTGACTGGTACAAAGATGTGCTATACGTCGCTTCAAAGGTGGGATTCTCTACTTTCCATTGGTGGCAAGAAACTGGGGGTGGGGAAAAAGCATGTGTGTTTCCTGCAATCCTGTATTCCAGGCATATCTGAGTACAGTAGACTCAGATACATCTGAAGGCCCCCTAAGCATCATTTTGTGTGTTTAAACTGCTGTTAAACTAAAAGTATTTGTGAAAAACTAATGTAGTGAATTGCTTTGTAAGCATTAAAGCCTCCTCTAGCGAGGAATTTAGGAAAAAAAACCTGGCCATATTTGACTGACTTTTAGAGCTGGCATAAAATGGGCATCATTCCACGCAACACTGGGTGGCACAGTTTGTTTAGTTTAATTTTGAGGTGTGTTACAAGCCAGGGTAACAGAACACCAATGCTGATATCCTCTCCAGAATCTCTCAAGAGGAGGAATCTAAGCGCTGGGATGCAGGTAAAGATTTACTAAGAATGAATTCTCATGAATAGCATGCATGTCGTTGGTCTACTAGGACTGATAATAACAGACTATCCTGCAGGCCAATGTATAGGCAACTGCTGGAAAGGTTGTTAGTGGACAGAACTGGGATGAACAAATCAACTGGGCTGTTGAGGGCAACATCGGAATAAGTCGCCCAATGCAAAGCGATTCTATTAGCAACTCAAAAGTCTCAATCTTTGCCACAGTGTCCTGTTTTGGTACGTCAAAGACCTGTGTGATGGGGAAGAGATCAAACAATTTATTGTTCGTCTTTACTTACAGCACAAAGTTTTTGAAAGTCAACATGTACATGGTGGGCATTCAGTGGAACCTCCAATTTGTTGGAGAAAGCAGAGGCACAAAAATACTTGAGTAAAATGATGAAACAGACTGTTCTACTCAGAGCCAAACACGGCTGACCATTATTCAGAACACAACTCTGAATACATCATCACCATGATCCAAAGAATCCAGACATGATCTAAAGAATCCAGACCCTGACAAAGAAGGGTGTGTGTAAGCATTTACACAGCAATGATCTGTTTGAAGTCACTAATGATACTCTCATGGCCTCAGACGATAGACTTGTGTCTGAACTTGTTCTGTTAGATCTCAGTGCTGCATTGGATACAGTCGATCACAATATCCGTTTAAAAAAGCTGGAATATGCTGTAGGGATCAGGAGAACAGCACTAGGCTGGTTTAAATCATATTTATCTGACAGATTCCAGTTTGTTCATGTAAACGATAAGTCATCTTCAAACTCCAGGGTTACTTGTAGTGTACCACAGGCTTTATTGCTTGGTCCTATTCTCTTTACTATATATATGCTTCCAAAAGGTAAAATTATCAGGCAGCATCGGATAAATTTCCACTGTTATACTTATGCTTTATTTATTCATAAATCCTGATGAGCCCAACTAGTTGGATAGGCTATAGGCATGTCTTGAAGACATACAAACTTGGATGACTTTTCTGCTTCTAAATTTGGACAAGACAGAAATTGTTGTGGCATTAAATTAACCTCCGGTGATAAAAGTAAAAAACCTTGGTGTTATTTTTGACCAGGACACGTCATGTTAATCCCATATTAAATGGTTTTCTAGGATTTCCTTCTTTAACCTCCATAATATTGCCAAAATTAGAAATATACTGTACCGAAGGGACGATGAACAACTAGTTCATGCATTTGTTACTTCAAGGCTGGACTATTGTAATTATTTACTATCAGGATGTCCACAAAATAAAGTTAAGAGCCTTCAGCTGATCCAAAAATGCTGCAGCAAGTGTTCTGATGAAAATTAAAAAGAGAGATCCCATTTCTCCTATTTTAGCTTCCCCTTATTGGCTCCCTTTTTAATTAAGCTTATAGTTAGAGTGGCCTCAGTTATCTCAGTTATCCTGAGCTATCTTTGTAGTTATGTTACAATAGGCTTAGGCTGCTGGAGGACATAATGGCCACTTTCCCCTTACTCTGCTACATCCTCATACTACTCTCCAATTGTGGGTAAATTGCTGTTATTTCAGCATTTAACTTTATGTTCTCTCTCTGTTTTTTCTTCCTATTGGCTACATCTGGCCTGGGTCTGTGTTTAGCTGTGACACCTTCCAGGAGGAGGACGTCGGCTGTGCCGCTGCTGCCAACAACTTTATGCTCACCTTATACAGATGATCCACTTGGCCCTGTCTCTTCTTGACATAACCACTGGCTGAGCCTCTACTGTGACTACTGTGGTTTCTTTCATACTCTAGATTTGAAAACTGTCTTAGAGTTCATCAGCTTAGCTGTCTTTCTCTCATAGATGAAGTGGCTAAAGGAGCTACTACCATTAATGTTTTAATTTTCTTTCCCATAGAAAGTACTTCTGGATCAGTGCTTCTGTGTTCTTTTTTGTGTATTTGCTCGGTTCTCTCAAACCCCCAGTGGGCATATGGCTGGTTCTGCTGGAGGTTTCTTGCTGTTAAAAGGGAATTTTCCTCTCCACTGTCGCAACATGCATTCTCAGTCTGAGGGATTGCTGTAAAGTCAACGCCAGTGACTGTCCACTGTCTCTACATGCTCATCCGGGAGGAGGGAATGCTGCAAGTCACTGACTGGATGCAATCTGCTGGGTTTCCTTAGACAGAAAAACTTTTTATCAAATTTTAATAAATAACTAACTCTGACTGCACTGTTCAATGGTTAGGACTAATTGGAAAATGTATGTACCTGACTTTTTGTGAAGTGCTTGAGACAACATGTGTTGTGGGCACTATATAAATAAAACTGAATTGAATTGAATTAATTGCCACCTATGTGTATTTTCATTGTGAGTCTTACAGGACTGAAATGGAGTTTTGACGAAAATTCAATCTGGAAGATTCACCCCCTCCTCTGCTCCGTCCAATGGCTCCACCATGCGTCCCCGATCCAGCCAATCAGCATCGAGTCCGCATTTCGTCTTCAGCCAATCACCGTCCAAGGCTGCGCTTTAAAGATCTTCACTCACGGACTTCCTCGCTCTTCAAGCTGAGCTGCAACCCTCCTCCTCCCCATCTCCACCTTCTGGCTTCCTAGCTCCTCCCGATTTCCCTACCTCTTCAGGCCTCGACTCCACCACCAGCCGGATCCCAGGGGGAAGACATCTCCAATTCAATTCATAAGTTGTTCGTTCAAGCTCACGTCAAACTCAGTGTTCGTATCTTCCTACGGGGGGTCAGAGCGCCAAAAAAACAAAACATTTTGGGTTAATAAAACCTTTTTTTCTAATCACCACCTATGTGTCTTTTCTTTTGTGACCCTTACAGGATAAAAATGCTGCTATGGGCCCTTTAGCTGCGGGGAGAAAATAAGGGACCATTTTTCCCCTCTCCCCTCTCTCATTCTCATACTACTCTCCCCTTTTTTCCCATTATTTGCAGTTTTTTCCCCATTTTTTAATTTTATGTTCTCTCCTTTCTTTTCCTAGAAGCAAAACCTGGCCGACTCTGAAAAAAAATTTTTTTTTTTCCCGGAGGGGGGCGGGGCCCCAAGCTTCGGGCGGGCCAACAACCTAATGCCCACCTTCGGGCCCATTATACACTTGGCCCCCTTGTCTTTCAGTTTTTTAAAACCCTATTTTTCTCCTAGTTTATAGCTACTGGCTGAGCTTTTCTGTAAATAACTGTATGTGCTCTCTCCTAATATTTTAAATTTTAAAAAATTGCTCAGATTTTACCTGTTTGCCCCTTTCCTAGAAAAAAACCACTAAAAAGAGCTACCCTTTAACATTTTTTTTCCTTCCCATAAAAGGACCCCTGATCAGTGCTTCTTTTTTCTTTTCGTCTCGGGCCTCTTTTTTTTCTCAAACCCCGGTCAGTTTGGGGGAAATTTGGGGCCCTCACAACCCTTGGGGTTTTTTTAGTAAAAACAATGGCCTCCAGTGGGTCTGTTTAAACAAGCTTTATCAGTTTATTATTTTACTTAGTCCCACTACAAAAATACCCCATTCTAAAATGGCTAAACTCTAACACCCCAGAAATTTTTATTTTAACCCCCCCAACCCCCCCGGGGCCCCCCATTCGAAACCCTTTTGGGAAAGTCCCCTTGAGATGCCCATGTTTTGAATTGGCGCCATATAAAAAAAACTAAATGGGGAAAAAACAAAGGGAAACAAATATTAAAAAGGTTTGTAGCTATTAATGGGGTTTTGGGGGCTAATCAATAAATAGCCTAAAAGATGGTTGCTACTCCTTCTCCCCCCAGTATTTCGAAGTATGTCAAAATTCAAAAAATTTTAAAAGGATTTGGGAGTCATTTATATAAACAAAATTTCCTCTTGCTGCAGCCGGGTTTTCGGAGATAAATTAAATAAACTGATTGTCCAATCAGGCCCATAAACTAAAAAATTTCCCTTTGAAGAGAAAAGATTTTAAATGTTTATAACCCACTTTTAAAATTGTTTTATTTTTCTTTTCAGTCTGAGTTGTGTTTATTTTTATGAGATTTTCATGTTAGATTATTTTTTACTCTATTCAATTTTGGCCGTAGCCAAGACAGTGTTGTAATCCGGTAATGGGTGGGTAACAGTAAATAAGCTGCAGAGAGGAGTCTTAAAAAATAGGGTTCCGCTTCCCTGGTCTGAACCCTAGTCAAAACCTTTTGAGTTAAAAAACCCAAAGGGGTTAAAAAGCGTTTTAAACCCACACTTTCCCCTTTGGGTTCCTCTTCTTTCTATGGGAAACCACCTGGGTTTGACATAGGACCTGTCCACACAAAGCCAGGTTTATTTGTATCTACAAAGCCTCTGGTAGGATAAGGGGTCTCATCCACATGAAGCGGTGGCAAAACTGAGTACATTTAAAACCTTCTCCCAGAGTGGGACACTTTATAGCCACCCCCCATGGTGGCTCCGTGTGGACAGCCCTAACTGCTCTAACCAGCAACATGTTTGCCTCACCTCTCCCTTAAATACATGCACTAACCAGGCAACAACAACAATAACAAAGGCAGGCTTCAGAGTTGCGGTTGTGTTTCAGAAGTTTTTTTAATTTATCGTGGAGTTTACACCAACACCAACATTAGTTTGCTGCCGTATGCTGTATTTGTCATAATTTGCCAGTGTTAAGTTTCCTTGTTCCTTGTCTGTTTTCTCTACTTCATTTTTTTTTTATTTCAGGGTTTAAATTTTTGTTTATCAGATTCATCTTATTCTTGGGGTTTTTAAAATTTCTTTCTTGATTCCCGTTTTTGATGTTTTTTTTTTTTTAATTCCTTGTAAAACCTGGTTCCTTCCTGTTTTTTGTTTTTTGTTAGTTTTCCCTTGTTCCCCGTTTCCTTTGGGTGTTTTTTTGTTTCCCCTGGATTCCCCCGCTCACCTGTGTTAAATTTTAATTCAATTCAGTTTATTTATATACGCCCAAATTTAAAACCCCAAGTCCCTCCAAGGCACTTCACAAAAGTCAGGTCCTCATTTTCCCAAATTTAAACTTAATCATTGAACAGTGCAGTCAGGGTTCGGTTATTTATTTAAAAATTTGGGTAAAAAGTTTTTCATCTAAGGGGAAAACCCCGCGATTGCATCCAAATCAGTGACTTTCGGGATTCACTTCCCCTCGGATGAGCATGTAGAGACAGTGGAAAATTTACTGGCGTCGACTTTTTCCAGGGGGGGGGGGAAACCCATACTGAGCATGGGATGTAGCAACAGTGGAAAAGGGAAAAACCCCCTTTTTAACCCGGAAGAAAACCCCCAGCCAAAACCCGGCTCAGTGTGAGCGGCCCCTCTGGGCCACGACCCAAGGGGGTTAAGAAAACAGAAAAGAGACAAAAAAGAGAACAAAAAAGCATTGTCCAGGATAATTTCTAGGGAAGGGAAAAATAAATGTTTAAGGGTATAGCTTTCCCTTTTGGCGTTTCACCTGAAAAAAGGGGAAAAGATAAACTCGGAGCCCCGTTTTTAAGGGTTTGATTTTGAAGAAACACAAAGAGTTAGTTACAGTAAAAAAAAAAAAATTCCCCCTTTTTTAGCTAGGCTAGGAGAGAGAAAAGGCAAAAACCCAAAAAAACAGGGCCTGTGGGTCATCGGTAAAAGGGTGGCCCTTAAGTTGTTGCCAGCAGAAGCTTGTAGGATTCCCCTCTCCAGAAAGGTGTTACAGGTAGACACAGAGTCAGGCCAGGTGTGGCTTCTAGGAAGAGAAAAGAGAGAGAACAAAGTTAAAAGCTGAAATAACAGCAAGTCCCTCAGTTGTCGTACCCTCTCTCAGCTGCTCCTGATTCCCCCATAATTAGCTCCCTGTGTTCAGTGATCCATTATCCAACCTTCCTCAGCAATATACGTTGGGTTTTTTTTTACCCCCCCCCCCCCACTGGTTCCTCCTTTTTTACCACCCCAATTTAGCCTTATAAACCCGCCTGGTATTTCCTGGGGTGTTTTGTTTAAATTTTTCAGTTTTTTATCATTAGCCCCTTTCTACTAACCCCATTTAGCTTCTGTACTAAAATTTTTTCCTATCAGGGCTCCCGCCTAACTGGCAGTACTGTTTCAAATTCAAAGAAAAAAAAAATTTAATGGTTTAAAGTTGGGAAATCTATTTAAAACTTAAAAATTTTAACTTTTTTCGTGAAAGGACAACAAAAAATGCATTGTCTTTCATCCTATTGGCTTTAAAACTTGCTCAGCACCTATCTGTTTAGCTTTGTTTCAATCCAGGATGAAGCCAATAAAGGAGCTATTACTGCCAATTTTTTTTTAAACTTTTCTTTAACATGGATACTACTCCTTGATTTTTTTGGTGGTTGCCCCTCTGGGGGCCCTCCCCAAAACCAGGATTTTTTGGGTTTCCTTTTCTCAAGGGTAAAGGGAAAACCCAAATTTTGAAAAACCCATTTTTTAACCAAAATTTTTTTAAAAAACCTTTTAACTTTTTGAAAATTTCATTCAAGGGGTAGTCTTAACTAGAATCAATTTGGAATGAATTTAATTTATTTTAAAACTGTCTGTGTGGTTGATTGAATAGACTTTTTTGTATTGTGCCTTTAGACAATATTTGTTATGAATTGGTGCTATATAAATAAACTGGATTGAGCTGCATTGAATTGAAAAAAACTGAAATGAATAAATGAGAAGAAAGTATGAGTTTATAAGAGTAAGAAAGTTTAGTTTAGGTAATAGTTAAAAAAATATCAGCAATACCATTAAAAACAAGTGGCTCCTCTAGTCTCATGAGTGCAATGTCGTAGTCTAGTCCGTTGGGCCGGTACTGAGCATGGTATACAATACTCTTTACAGCCAGAGATTGGGCCCCATGGACCAGTTGCTCTGTCAGCCCCACATGAACTGTCCACAGGGAGGAGTTTTCGAATCTGACCAAAGACAACAAGAGAAACAAGATATTAAATATTTATTTTTCTTAGTTTCATTTGCACCAACAATTTGTCCTCTTTTGAACTCTGGTATGTCACCCATAATGTTGTGTGCATTTCAATATTTTGAGCAAAACTGTGCTCTTACCCTGCTAATTGAACCTTCACATTCTGCTCTTACTGGTGCAATGTGCAATCAATGAAGACTGGCTACCAGACTGGTCCAATTTAGCCATGAAACCTCCCACACTAAAATGACAGGTGTTTCAGTTTCATTGTCCAACCCCTGTAGATGGCATTTAGCACAAAGATGGACCTTCATGGACAAAGTCCAAAAGAATCTCTGTTTTAAATGGACTTTGGCTTCAGCTTAAATGTAATGTATTTTTTACACCTATTATCATTATTTATGATTAAGCTGGGGCGACTGTGGAGATGGAGGCAGGGGTTCGTCTTGTAATCGGTTGGTTGCCGGTTCAAGCCCCCTTCATGTCTGTTTCAGTCGTTGTGTCCTTCACCCGCCTCGCCTACTGATGGTGGTCAGAGGCCTCTGTGGCCTCACTTCTGTCAGTGTGTGAATGTGTGTATGAATGACTGAATGTAGTGTGAAGCGCTTTGGGGACTTTCAATCAACTTCTAACTAACATCATAGTATGGAACTGATGACAAACTCGCAGAATGTGCGATCGGTGGCATCTTTCTCAATATTAATTCTCCCCACATTAGGGGGTGCAAAGAACACATCATCTTGTCCTTATGGTTCTTGTCAGTGGTTAAACTGAGTTGCTTCCTTTTTATATGGTTAAACTAGACTTTCAGAGCATTGTACAAAACACCTGGGTGCCTCTGTGCCACTCAGTAGTTTGGTGAATCATCTCATTTGTAAGGTTTGAAATGCCACAGCCTAAACAGTTAAACATCATGTTTTCTGGAAGCTCCTAAATGAGGCGCTTGCAAACACAAGCATTGACTTGTAATATTTTATGTGCATCAGACAATTGTTAAAGTTCTTCACTACTTACGTGGATCAATTTATGCATTTGTTTAAAAACTGAATAAAGCTACTGTAAACAGTGAAATAAAGGAGCTTGGAGGATGCTCTGAAACTCTAGATTGCCCAGTAAAAACAGGAAATCACTTTGCTAACCAGGGAAACCATATAAAAAAAATGATGCTGTAAAGACAACATGATGTCTTCAGTGAAGGACTCCATGAGCATCATGCAGTTCCAAACTACACGATGCTATTCCTGCTTAAGGTATTTCTAGTATCAATGTGTTAATGCTTTAAAATGTGCACAGGTAGTGGCAAACGCATTCATTTTTAATCAAGTTTGCGGAGTGTACAACAATCATCAACAAACAACAGTTTTGGAAAACAATTTTCAGGTTGCTCCTCGCAGGACTTGGCCGGGCCCGAACGAGAGACGCGAGGCCATCCCCCAGTGGGCCCACCACCTGCAGGGAGGACCATGAGGGACCGGTACAAAGTGGATCGGGCAGCGGACGAAGGTGGTGACCTCGACAGATCAATCTCGGATGCTTAGGCTGGCTCTAGGGATGTGAAATGTCACCTCGCTGGGGTGGAACGAGCCTGAGCTTGTGCGGGAAGTTGAGAGATATTGACTAGAAATAGTCGGATTCACCTCCACACACAGCGTGGGCTCTGGAACCCAGCTCGGGCTCTGGAACCCAGCTCCTTGAGAGAGGCTGGACTCTCTTCTACTCTGGAGCGGCCCGCGGTGAGAGGCGGTAAGCTGGGGTGGGTTTACTTGTTGCTCCTTAGCTCAGCTGTCTTGTGTTGGGGTTTACCCCAGTGGATGAGATTGTGGACCCCTGTGCCTTCGGGTCGGGGACAGGTCTCCGACTGTCGTTTCGGCCTACGGGCTGTGCGGTAGTATGGAGTACTCGGCCTTCTTGCCATCACTGTCAGGTTTCCTGCATATTGTTCCTCCCGGGGACTGTATTTTTCTACTGGGGGACTTCAACGCCCACGTGGGAAATGACAGTGACACCTGGAGAGGCGTGACTGGTAGGAATGGCCTCCCCGATCTGAATCTGAGTGGTGTTTCATTATTGGACTTCTGTGCTAGTCACCGATAGTCCATAATGAACACCATGTTCAAGAAAAGGGTGTTCATCAGTGCACTTGACACCAGGATAACCTAGGCAGGAGGTTGATGATCGACTTTTTTGTCGTGTCTTCAGACCTTCGGTCGCATGTTTTGGACACTCAGGTGAAGAGAGGGGCTGAGTTGTCCACTGATCATCACCTGGTGGTGAGTTGGATCCGTTGGAAGAGGAAAAAGCCGGACAGACTTGGCAGACCTAAGCATATAGTGAGGGTCTGCTGGGAACATCTGGCGGAGCCCTCGGCCAGGGATGTATTTAACTCCCACCTCCGGGGGAGCTTTGACCAGATTCCAGGGGAGGTTATGTATTCCGCATCTATTGTCGATGTTGCTGCCCGTAGCTGTGGCCGTAAGGTCTGCGGTGCCTGTCGCGGCGGCAATTCCCGAACCCGATGGTGGACACCGGCAGTAAGGGATGCTGTCAAGCTGAAGGAGTCCTATCGACTGTGGCTGGCTTGTGGGACTCCTTAGGCAGCTGACAGGTACCGTGAGGCTAAGCATGCCGTGGCGCGGGCTGTGGCAGAGGCAAAAACTCGGACCTGGGAGGAGTTCGGTGAGGCCATAGAGAAGGACTACCGGTTGGCCTCAAAGCAGTTCTGGCAAACCATCTGGCGCCTCAGGAGGGCAGTGCTTCCCCAACACCGTTTACAGTGGGGGTGGGTAGCTGCTGACATTGACTGGGGACACTATCGAGCGGTGGAAGGAGTACTTCGAGGATCTCCTCAATCCTGCCATCACGCATTGCCTGGTTGGAGTCTTTCATCACCCAGGCTAAATTCACCGAGGTGGTTAAAAAGCTCCATGACCGGAGGATGTGTTCCAACTATAGGGGGATCACACTCCTTGGTAAGACCTGTACCAGGGTATTGGAGAGGAGAGTCTGGTCGATAGTCGAATCTCAGCAGCAGGAGGAGCAGTGGGGTTTCGTCCTGGCCATGGAACACTGGACCAGCTCTACATCCTCTGCAGGGTACTCAAGGGTTCATGGGAGTTTTCCCAATCGGTCCACATGTGTTTTGTGGACCTGGAGAAGGCATTCAACTGTTTTCCTTGTGATGCCCTGTGGGGGGTGCTCCAGGAGTACAAAGTCAGGGGCCCTTCATTAGGGACCATCCTGTCTCTGTACAAGCAGAGCAGGAGTTTGGTCCGCATTGCCAGCACTAAGTCAGACCTGTTCCCGGTGCATGTTGGACTCCGGCAGGGCTGCCCTTTGTCACTGGTCCTGTTCATAACTTTTTTGGACAGGATTTCTAGGCGCAGGCAAGGGCCGGAGGGGGTCTTGTCTGGGGACCAGTGGATTTCGTCTCTTCTTTTTGCAAATGACGTGGTCCTGCTGCCCCCTGCTGTGGTGAAGAGAGAGCTGACCGAAAAGCGAAGCTCTCGATTTACCGGTCGGCCTATGTTCCTACAAGCAGCTGAAATGAGCTCCCTCCGTAGGGTGGCCGGGCACTCCCTTAGAGATAGGGTGAGGAGCTCGGGGTAGAGCCCCTGCTCCTCCACATCGAGAGGAGCCAGTTGAGGTGGCTCGGGCATCTATGCCAAATGCCTCCTGGACGCCTCGCTTGGGAGGTGTTCCAGGCACGTCCCACCAGGAGGAAGCCCTGGGGATGGCCCAGGACACAATGGAGCGACTATGTCTCCCGGCTGGCCTGGGAACGCCTTGGGCTCCCCCCGGGGGAGCTGGAGGAGGTGTCTGGGAGGAGGGAAGTCTGGGTGACTCTACTGAGTCTGCTGCAACCCCGTCCCGGATGAGACAGAAGACTACAACATTTTTGCAGCATACCCTCTGCATGTTGCCAAATGTGCCAGAAACAAGTGTACCCAAGAGATAGATTTGCCATGGAGCTGCACAAATTTTCAAGGTCAGTTCTTTATTGATACCTAGCATCTGACCGTTTGCTTGGAAAATGGCATCGCCAAGGTTTTTGTATCCCAACCCCCTTTGTAAATGAAGCCCAAGACCAGGGTGTTTCATAAACTGCTGGTTAAACAAATATGAACACCCCCCATTCTGATGGACTTCCTACACCTGTGAAACAAGTGCACAGAGAAGGAAAACTGAACCTACCTAGAGATTTGCCACAATCAGCTGATCCAATGTAAGTAGGTAAAGAAATTTAAATTAATTAGTTTGTGTTTAAATTACTTTGTAGTGTCTGAGAGTCCATGCTATAATCTTTATAACATGTAATGTTAGTAGGCTGGCTCTGTTGTTGCAAGCTAGAGTTATCATATGGGATTTTTAGCTTCTGACCAATCTGTTTCACTGTTTGTGTTTTCCACTTAAAACAGCCGTGAACTGATGTTAAAACAGCCTTATGGGAGTTTACCTGTTGAATGGTTGTTGGACAGTATTTCCTCTATGAATCGGCAATTTAGAAGCAATACCATTAAAAAAAATTATATCTTTTTACTCCGTGTCAGTCCCGTTATTATTTATAGTTTGCATTCTCCTAATACCCAAACAGCTAAAAAAATTTTAGGAAAATGAATTCCTTTATTTACTATATTTGTTAACTTAATTATATTTCACAACATTATCTGTTTGTCACATTCATAGTATTAACAGAAAAGGATAACAAAGCTTTGAATTAAAGAACATTATTTTTGCTCTCATTTGAATATTCTTCAGAAAATAGTAGCAGATTAAATGATTGGATCAGCCTTATTACTAGAGGGGAACAGAGCTGCTCTAAATGTTTTGTAGAAATATCTTCTACTTGGTCAGGTTACTTGTGCTGAACATATTTTACTTTATAACTAATCAGTTTTGAAACAATTTCAAAGTCAAGTTTGATGTGTGACTTACCCATACACACAGTGGGCTGCAGTAAGGATCCAGATTGATGTTATAATAGAGCCTCCACATAGGTGTTCACTCCTGAAGTTGAGGCTAACTTGCCAGGGAAACTGGCCTGGTTTAGAGATATTACCCCCAACAACTCGGGTGTTGTACTGAGGCCTAGAACCACACTCTGAGGACAGATGTAGGATCTTACAGTTAGTCAGGATTTTCACATACTGACACAAACACTATAAAAGGTAATTTAAAATGACAAAAAACCCTTTTTTTACTAAATTTTTTAGAGTCTAATATAGCTTGTGAAGGGTACTGGTACTCATACTTGTCATCTTTCGCTTTAACTGGGACCGGGTTGCAGGGGCAGCAGACTTGTTCAGAGACCGGAGTACGGCAATGTGGACCAAACTCCTGCTCTGCTGGAGATCGGATGGCCCTAATAATGGGCCCCCTGCTCTGTACTCCTGGAGTACTTCCCAAAGGGCACCACGAGGGACACTGTCGAATGCCTTTGCCAGGTCCACAAAAACACATGTGGACTGATTGGGCAAACTCCCATGAACCCTCGAGCACCCTTTAGAGGGCGTAGAGCTGGTCCAGTGTTCCACAGCCAGGATGAAAACCACACAGCTTCTCATGAAGGCAACGTTCGACTATTGGCTGGACTCGCTTCTCCAATACTCTGGCGTAGGCCTTACGAGCGAGGGTGAGGAGTGTGATCCCCCAGTAGTTGGAGTCCAGAGGCATTGTCCCCAACCGCCACGCAATGTTGAAGAGGCATGTAAGCTATGACAGCCCCACAACATCCACAGACTCGAGCTACTCAGGGCAGATGTCATCCATCCCCGAAGCCTTGCTCCGGTGGAGCTTTTTGACCACCTCAGTGACTTCAGCCTGGGTGATGAACAAGTCCAACTCTGAGTCCCCAGTCTCTGATTCCACCGGGGTAGGCCTGACGATATGATTGAGGAGATCCTCAAAATACTCCTTCCACCGCCCCATTATGTCCCCAGTCAAGGTCAGCAGCTCCCCACCCCCACCCCCACAGTGTTGGGGAAGCACTGCTTCCCTCTCCTGAGATGTATTAGCAAAACTATTACTATCAACGTTTGAATTGTATCATATCACTGAAGACATGTGCCTAATCCACATTGTGTTGTTCTCTGAAGATCACAGCTCCAGCTTTTGTAGTCTCTCTGGACACCCATTTTTTAAAGATCTAAAATACTCAACCAGTGCTTAATATTATTTTTATAGCATCCATTTACCTGCACACTGGTGCATCAGTATTGTTTAAGGCTGAATTTACACCATTAAAGTCTTTTGGTACACTCTGGTACACTTCTGACTTTATTTTATTCATTCGGTGCGGTTCTATGCGGTTTGCAAAACTAGGTGTTCCAACATCAGAACTGATCATGGATAAATTAGGATAAAATTAAGCTTCAAGAATGGCCGTATCAAAGCTCCAACCTCCACGAGTCTGTGCCCCTTCACCTTTGGTTACAAAAAGCGTTTGGGAAGGCACATTTAACTAAATAACACTGGAGGTGATTTTCAGTCTGTAATTTTTCTCTGAACTTGTGTGAATTAGATGAAATTGTAAATAAACTTAAACCTGTGCAAACAGTGAAATTGTGAAGTTGTATGTGCATCACGATTCCACGCTGAAAAAGAAGCTCAAAGGCATAATTAAAATCTTCAAATATGACATTCATGTCCATGATGACTGGAATTCGTGATCATAAAATGTACCTCTCAAACTTTACATTAAATACTGTTAAGAGACAAAAATCAAACCAGTTTGAATGTGTTCTCTCACCAATACATTTCAGAGTTGTCACCATCCCAGAACTGCATTGGCTCTTACTGCAAGGACACAGTCAAGGTCAAATAATACACAAGCATATATGAACAAGTATCATAAATTGTTAGGCATATCCAGAGAAGAACGTATCTACAGTAGGAATTCTTTAATTAGCTCAAATATTTATGAAACAGCATACACAATATTACCTACAGTGACTTGCAAAAGTATTCATCCCCTTGGCATTTATCATGTTTTGTTGCCTCAGTACTACGTAGAGCCACAATTACAGCTGAAATTAGTCTCCATGAGTTGCAATAGTCTTGCCACTTCAATTTTTGCCCATTCCTCAAGGCAAAACTGCTCCAGCTCCTTCATGTTGGATGGTTCTCTTTTGCGAACAGTGATCTAAAAGTCTAACCACAGATTCTCAATTGGATTGAGGTCTGGACATTGAGTATGCCATTCAAACACATTTAATTGTTTCGCCTTAAACCACTTGATTGTTGCTTTAGCTTTGGGACATTGTCCTGCTGAAAGATGAACCTCCGTTCCAGTTTCAAAGCACAGGCAGACTGACACAGGTTTTGCTGAAGAATGTGCCTGTATTTTGCACCATCCATCTGTCCCTGCTGCTAAAAAACATCCCCACAGCATAATGCTGCCACCACCATGTTTCACTGTGGGGATAAATAAATTGTAAATTGTACTATAATAAATTGCATGTGCAATAAGTGGATGTGTTGCTTGCATTTTTCAAAGATTGTGCGTGCAATAGATAACAGGTGCAAAACAGGTGCAGATCCAGTTGCTGATTTTTTCTTTCTGTTCCGTTCGACCCTTGCTTTTCTGGACTGTTACAGTTAGTTAACTTTTGTTGTGCTACTCACAGCAGGTTTATCATCTGCCATGACGAGATTATTTCTCTTATCTTGCTCGATGTAACACAACAAATAGGCCAATCCATATAAACAATATAAAAGACAAATTTGTCTGTTAATTTATTTGTCTCCCTTGATTTTTTAAATGTTTTTCGAGACTCATCGGGTTCTGTTTTTTTTTTTGAGAGTATATGTTTAAAGATCTCAGAGTTAATGATAAACAGCCACAATATTTAAGCCTGAACATAATATTAGCAACATTTAAATGGATTGTTGTACGAGTCGCCAATCTGTATGTTAAAGCTTTGCTAATTTTAAAACATAGCGTCACGTAACTGTCCTGCAAAAAAGTTAAATCAAACTTTTATGTACATAAAAATAAATTAATTATCCAATGATTTTACTAAATTCATTTTGTTTGTTTTGCCAATATTTTAATGATATACAACATGTTTGATTGTTTAAATTGTTTTTTGATGACACAAAATAATTTTTAACTGCAAAAACAAAACCTTTCCCTGGCATATGTTCACATTTAATCAAATTGATCCAGCTCTGAATGCCCTGCATTGACATAATGTTACTGTCAAAAATGCAATATGTTTTGTTTAGTGACAAGGTTAAAGCATACACTGTCTTTGCCACCACATTGGAAAGCTGCCTTAAAATGGTGATTTTTCACCTGCTAAGAAGTGATTTTAGCATCCATTTTGCAAATTAAGGATTTAATCTGCCTTATAATGTCTTTAGTTCTTTCCTGTTATTATTTATTCCTGTAATTATATTTTCAACATCAAAGCACTGTGGGTCTTTTGCATGATGGCTGTGCGCGCTTTATCAGTTATATTACATTTTGAAGATCAGGCCCATAGTGTTCCCTCGGTGGCCAAAAAGTTCAATTTGTTCAAATGTTGATAACAAATATACTGATATTAATAACAATAATAACAATAATAATAATGATAATAATAATCTATTGTATTTATATAGTTATCTGAAAGGGCTACAAAAGTGTAATTGAGCATGCAGAAGGCTGAGTCTGAGGTTGTTCTGCAAGCAGATGCTTTATGGTTGTGGTCCAGACAGACCCAGTTAGGTAAAGACTTCGCCTTTAATCAAAATATTGGATTACAGCCCATTGCGCAGGAGGGCAAAGCTGTGTCCAAAGTGGCGCGCGCCCCCCCCGCCATCGGTGCGCACACGGGGCAGCTAGTCTAGGCTGACAACACCACTGGAGCGCGCACAGCTTGTTAACTGTGTTGCTAGACGTAAACTCGCAATGGTTGCAGCTTATAAATTGGCCAATCAATATTAACAATAAAAAAGACAAATACACTCACTGCCAAGTTGAATCACTTTAGAACAATTCAGTTCTCTCTGAGCCTGTCAGGTAAAATGGTAACACTCGGTATCTGCACTGAGTGTTTATTCTATTCCATATTGTATCTGAAGTTGTTTAAAATATTTAGAAATGTCGTTTCCTTGCTGCGATTAAATCTAAAATCAGACTGGTATTTATGTGGAATGAGTAGGTAAAATGTCTGAAGGAATGTTATTTAGAACTGCAATAAAATATCCAGCCCCTTCAGAGGTAAGACTGTGTTTCCAAACTGTTCTTACAGGGAAAAGAAAAACTATGAAAACTATTCAAATGAGCAATGTCCTAAAAACCAAGTTTACTAGAAAGAATGATTGCCCAGCTTCCTCCTTCCCTTGCTTCTATGATTAAAAATGAGAAATTGTAGCTGTGGATGTGAAACCTCATTAAAGGGGACATATCATGCCTATAAAGCCTTTCTTTTCAACCTTAAATCATTCATTTATGGAACTGCAATGCTTTGGTCTGAAATTCTTGTTATTGTAGCTCCACAGGTCCCTCTTTTGCCCTTGTTCTGAGGTGCATCGAAGAGGAACTCGTTTTGGTGCAGTCTCTTTAAATACTACTGAAGCAATTCACACCCCGCCCCTTTCCAGGTCAAAGAGCGCTCCACATTAATGCATTCATCCATTTTTGTAGTTTGATAACAGAGATACAATTATCTAGCACCGCGGAAACAAGACAACACAACACAATAAATTCATATCTAAAATAAGGTTTGTTGTAATTTTAGCATTATTTGGAGATTACGCTTTAGTGTGTCAGTCGTTTCAATAGACAGGGGGAACTTACCCCTTAAGCAAACCTTTCAGCAAATCCTTCTTGATACTTGCGGAGGTTGCTGAAGAACTCGTCCTTCAAGTGCTTCTAGCAGACAAAGAGAAATTTCCCCACTGATGTTGGAATATTTCCATTCATTCATTCTAGTTAGACCGGGGTGGAAGCCCCGGATGTTTTCTGAATAGCCCCGGACTTCTTGATTAGAAGAAATTTAGAAGTATTAAAAAGATGCAGCCACAAAATGGTATTGGACTTCACATTTTTTATTTAAAAACAATCAGATTTTTTGAATTGTGTTCCATATAATCACGTCCCGCTCCACAATAACCTGACAATGTGTTAAAAGGAGAAGACAAAAAATAGTTATTTGCGCACTCGCGGCACCGCGAATGCGCAACTACGCGCACAGCTAGAGACGGACTCCATTCCGGAGAAGTCCAGAACAGCAGTTTAGCCTACTACAGGTCGACCTGCCTCCTTCATTACCTGAAAGTTTACACTGAGCACCTCGAACAGAGCTCATTTCAGAACAACCTCGGAGCCAACCGGAGAGTGGGAGCCTGGTGGGTGTGTGTGTTCAGGAACAGGTGGACGCCGAGCGGTATAACCCAGGCTGAAGATAGCGGTAAAACCTGAATGCTGACTTGGAATGGGCTAATTGTAAGTTACAGCTAATCACTGATTCACCCAGCAAGACATGAGGTGGAGGTTCACTCTAATGACCATCTTCAGGGTCATGATGAGGGACTTTCACCTGAGCTACAGGTGAAGGTAAATGATCTGGCTGTGAAAGAAAACAGCAGCAACCTTCTCTGTGAGCTTCTAGCGGGATTTGCATCATAATGTGAAAATACCTGATCCTTTACTTCTGTCAAAATAAAAGCATTTAATCCTAACCTAGCTGAACACATTAAAAGTTCCTTCAGATCAACACATTGATCTCATTGCTGCAGCCAGTATTATAGTCTAGTTCTACATGTAGACAGAAAAAATTGTTGCTCAATAAACCAGGAAAATATCTCCTGGTGCCAGTAAGACGTAGTAGAAACTGCAAAAGTAAGCCTCCCTCTTCTCTTTCATATCTTCTGTGCTGATTCTAAGCTCTGGCTTTAAAGATGCAAGATAATTAAGAAATAAATCATAGCAATTAATCACAGGTGGACCATTGATTATTTAACTATTTTATTTTTCTGAATTACACATGTAATATTATACAAACTAAACTAATTAAACAAGGATACAGTTTTACTGAAGGTGAGACATACATACCAAGTGTATACAGCTATTAATAACTGTAATATTAGTACTGATACGGTCCAGGATGAGGCTCTATGCTATATTTAAACACCACAACAACATCCTTTCCTCTCAAAGTGTTTAATAGTAAGAACTGCACAAATGTCTCACATGCTCAGTGCAGAACAAAAGACTGCGTTGAAAAATGTTTTATTATTTTTGGCAGGCCAAATTTCTTCAGAAGTGGTATGAAGGGCTGAAAAGATGGCAAGAAAAGAGAACACGTTCATAAAAGAAGGAACAATTTTAATAAAATGTTTCAAAAGCTCTTGGCATAATAAAATGAATGTGTTTTAGGATTTTACCATTTGACTAAGATTTAGGAAAATCAACTTTATACCACTTTCCTTTTTTGAAATATAAGAATAAAGACATTGGAGCCTCAGCAGTGGAAGACTTTGATGAGAATGTAACGTTTAAAAAGGTAATTTATGTAGATGACAAAAGAAGCACGTTTATCTGGCCCAAAGTAAACATCTCTGAGTTTAAGAAAAACTTTTGTCAGCAAAAATTCAGATTAAGTTCTTTTCTAAGTACCTCAAAATGTTTTATTATTTGCTTCAGCAAAATGGTTTTTCATCAGGCCTAAACTCTGTTTCTCCTTGTCCTTCATTTACCTTTTAACAAAAATAAAAAGTAAAATTATTGTATTGTTTTGTTTGATTCACAATAATTTACATTCAGTCTAAAACCAGCCAAGACAGAGAACTGGTACAATATGTCCTATATTACTTTAATTTTAAATTACCTATAAATTGTCTTATTGAAATCTAAATATTTTGGATTTGGGCTAAAGCCCCCAATGTTTTGAGACCCTAAAAACGCCCCTGATTCATTCATTCATTCATCTTCTATACCGCTTATTCCATAGTGGGTCATGGGGGAGCTGGTGCCTATTTCCAGCAGTCTACAGGTGAGAGGCAGGGTACACCCTGGACAAGTCGCCAATATTTCCATGAAAAATAAAATTTAACTAGGCATTTTGAAGAGGTTCTGATGCTGGGGGACAGTGTAATGAATTTTGTTGGTTAATACACCCAACAAAAGAACCAAATGTATCCCTTTGCAACGTCGGCATTCTTGAGCTTGGACTACAAAATCGCAGCGAGAAATGAAAATGACGAATAAGCAAAATTAATCAGCCAGAAGTCCATTACCTCATTTAGCTGTTCCACAGCAAATACTGTAACTTAACAGTAACGTAATAGATGATATATACAAAGACATAAAGATATCTCTGCAACACCTGGAGAGTCTTAATTCAACTTTTCTGCATTCCAAAAGAAGACAGCACAACAAAATGTATTTAAAGGGTGAAAAAGTGGATTTTGCATCATATGTCCCCTTTCATAGAAGCAGGTCAATTTATGTTAGCCAAGCTTCTGTTAAAAACCTGCTCTCAATATTCTTATCTAAAAGAGAAGAGGTAGTGGAGAGCCATTGTTGAAGCTGACGTTTGAATAAAATAAACCAGCTAAAAAGACTTCAGGTTCTTTAATAATGATCAGACCATGACCGTAAGACAAAGACCGTTTACATAATTAATTTAGATTCTTACCAAGAGTTTTAAACACCATCACAGTGGATGCCTAAGTCAATGCTCTAACAATAGAAAGTACTTTTTCATGGTTTTATTTGGAATGATGTATCTCTGAAATATTTTATTCCGACTGCATTGTTTAAAAATAAGACCTGATGTGCTAATTGAACACAAAGACCAACTGAACCGAAACAAAATGCAAGAGCTATAAAACTTGCAAAAAACCCTAACCCTTGAGACTACGACATCCCCAGGGATTTTGAAAAGTTAATGTCTTATTGAATTGCTTTCTGTTTGGTATGCATCTTCTTTATTAACTGTTGCTGTTTAAATATTATTAAATATTATTTGTTTGTTTAGATATTCACTTGATGACATGATATGACTTGAACTTAATCATACAAAAGACCTACAACAACATTATATAAAAGATTTGTAAGAGACATAAACAAAGAAACTGTCTGATCAGAGATAACGGCTTTTCTTGATTGGTCGGTGAAATTCAATTCTAACTTAAGGGTTGCTGGCTGGAGCCCACTAGGCATGTGACCTTTAAAAATCACCAAGTCCCCCATACATGTGACCTCCTCGCTTTGATTGATCAGCCTCTTTTAAAATCAGGGGAGCTGCCTGGCCCTTTTAAGTATTAAACTACAAACAACAAAACACATAGTCATTTGTCATACAGGAAAGCTTCTAATGTAAATAAGACATCTATTTTTTTGCATGAATATAACACAAACATAAGTTCATGAAAGTCATTCATACAAAATCTTCACAACTAAATTTTTAAATATGACTAAATAATTTTCTTAAAATATCATTATCTAAAATTTAGATGACATGTAAAGAAATTAATTTTAGCACCAAGATCTCTCTCATTTTTTCACTGAACAGTGATATCATAATCAGTTACCTTTCCAGTGAACAATTCATAGCACATATTTAGAAAGACAAGGAGATTTTTTTTCGTTGATAAGTATATGTCGGCTAAAGTCTATAAGAATATAGCTGTGAGCAACTAATTGAATCAAAGTGTAAATCTAATGTTAGATTTTTAAGCTTGATTTATATTTACAAATATTCAGTGAATAATTACTATGAAATAAATGTAATATATAATGCTGTAGAATTGTGTCACACAAGGTTTTAACCTTGCAGTTTATTCTTTATTCAGTTAGGATGCATATCTATAACAGCAGAGTTTGTTTACATCTAGTTGCAGCTGATTAACATTTCAAGAGCTCAAACAATACCTTCGTTACAACAGCAAATCCCTGATGAGTTACAGAGGACATGCTGTGGATGCATTGCAGGAGCAAACCGGAAAGGGAGAGTGAGGAAATTTAAATCATCTCCTCCATCGATCACTTGAGTACTCAGGCAAAAATAGATTACCTTCAAGCTCAACAAGGATCCAGCCAGTGTATCAGGAATTCACTGATGCTGTTTTGTTTTCTACCTACTGTTCTGTTGTTTATTACTCTTTTTGCTCATGCAGATATAGAATCATCCAAACTGTTTTAAACAAATCATTTGATTCTGTAAGTCACAAAGAATGTCAGGGTTATTTTGCATAAACCCGCCTTGCTGTGACGAAATGTTGCATACCTAAAGGTTGAGGCATTCTGGAGCTTAATGGCCTCTGCCTGGCTATAGTTGATGGAGATCAAGTTGGTTTGAAGGTCCTGTTCAATGGAGGTCAGAGAGATGAAGAAGGACTCCACATACCTAGCAGATAACAAATTTTCAAACACAGTTGCAAAATTATAGGTATGTAAAATGAAATCTAAGATCTTTTGCTTGTGTAAAATGACTTAGCTCTCAAACATTTTGGGGTGTTAATAAACCCTGATGTAAATACAGCCAATGTAAACATGTATACATTAATTGTATTGAGTATAGACATTCAGAGTAAATACTTGTTGATTATTCTGAGCTTTTAAACAATATTTTAGTTACAGAGAGATTTAATCGACAGGAGTGAGGTCCTCCTTAAGCACGACAAACACCTTCTAAAGAGGGACAACTTCAGTTTGATGCCTATGTCTTTTCACCTCCACACCTAACATCACTTTTCATTCATTTCAGTTCAATTCAGTTTAATTTATATAGCGCAAATTTACAACACATGTTGTCTAATGACACTTTACAAAGTCATCTCAATCGATGGCAATAATAAGGACAAGGACTTAAAAGCACAAAACTGCGGACTTATGACCTTTGAAGTTAGTTTTGGGTTGGATATTGCATAGTCGTGCTCCGCAGATTCAGCGGGCTTGTCTTCCCGTTTGGTCCAATGCAAGCAGTCTGGTTACAGGCAGCTGCTCTCTGCTTGCTCCCTCCTCCTGCAGATGCTGGTTCGCTAAAGGACCGTAAATACATTTCCGAACCAAGCACGCTGTTTCATGGTGGTTTTGTTTTGTGTGTTTTGGGGGAAATGTTTGTGCCTCTGAACAGCTGATTTTATGTGTGATCAGCTGATTTAGGATGTTATTACATACAGCGCTCTGCCTGCATGTAATTCAGAAAAGTGATTTGTCCTTTTTCTTTTCTGTCAGCCTTCAGGCATGGTTTATAAATATATATATATGGTCGTAAATGGTATTATTACATGTATGACCTGCTCCGGCCACTGTGGTTCTTAATATTATTGTAGTTGCTCTTGAGTTTTATTAACTTTTCCCTGAACTGTCTCAACGAAAACCTTCTCATTTCACATCCTCCCATGGCCAATCAGTGAAAAGCAGTCTGGTCACCTCACATGTAGTCCCTTCTCAGCTCCGGTCGGACCTGCTGAGGAGCAGGGACCAAAAAAGTAGGTACCGGTATGGAAAAACTGTAATGGAAACGCTCGCAAAGCGAGCCGAGTGGAGTTCAGTATGGCCAAATCGAGCCAGTGGAAAAGGGGCATAAGAAAACCCAGCAGATTGCACAAGCCAGTGGATTGCAGCATTCACTCCTCCTGGATGAGCATGTAGAGAAAGTGGACAGTCGCTTGCATTGACTTTGCTGCCATTCCTTATACTAAGCATGCATTTAGCGACAGTGGAGAGGAAAACTCCCTTTTAACATGAAGAAACCTCCAGCAAACCAGGCTCAGTGTGAGCGGACATCTGTCACGACCGACTGGGGGCTTGAGAGAACAGAGCAGAGACAGAAAAAGAACACAGAAGCACTGATCCAGGACTACTTTCTATAGCAAAGAAAAGTGAAACATTAATGGTTTTAGCCCCTTTAGAGGCTTCATCTAGGAGAGAAACACAGCTAAGCAGATGAACTCTGAGCCAGTTTTCCAGTCTAGAGTATGAAACAGAGCACATACAGTTAGTCACGGTAGAAGCTCAGCCAGTAGTTATGTCTAGGAGAGAGACAGGGTTAAACACTGAAAGACAGGGCCATGTGGATCATGTGTAGAATGCGGGCATTAACTTGTTAGCAGCAGCAGTTTGGCCGATGTCCCTCTTTCAGGAAGGTGTCACAGCTAAACACAGAGCCAGGCCAGATGTAGCTTCTAGAAAGACAAAAAAAAACAAAAACGAGAGAACATTAAGTTAAAAACTGAAATAACAGCCAATAAGGCAAAGTTGCAGATTAGTATGAGAACGTAGCAGAGAGAGTGAAAGTGGTCATTATGTCCTCCAGCAGCCTAAGCCTGTAGGCCTGATAGGCTAGCCTTAAAAGTAGACAGGGTGTCTGTCTCATGGACTAAAACTGGGAGCTGGTGCCACAGGAGAGGAGTCTGATAACTAAAGGATCTTCCTCCCTTTCTACTTCTAGAGACTATGGGAACCACCAGTACACCTGCAGTCTGAGAACAAAGTGCTCTGTTAGGAATATATGGGATAATTAGATTTATAAAGTATGATGGAGCAACACCAAGGTTTTTTACTTCATTACCTGAGGATAATTTAGTACCGTCCACAATTGATTGACAAAGCAGTATCTTTTGCATAAACTCAGCTCCAAAGACCATTGTCATTGACTCCATCAAATGCAATGACTTTCACCAGAACTGTTTCAGTGATATGATGAGCTCTGAAACCTGACTGAAACTCTTTAAACATATCATTTTTGTCTAAATGCTCACACAATTCATTAGCAACCTTTTTTTCAAGAACTTTAGATAAAAACGGAAGATTGGATATTGGTCTGTAATTTGCTAAGTCATCTTGATCAAGCGAAGGTTTCTAAATTAAGGTTTATTTACAGTTACCTTAAAAGCCTGTACATGTCCATTTACTAAGGATAAATTAATCATATCTAAAATGGGGCTGGTAATCAAAACACCTCCTCAAATAACATGTTTGGGATTGAGTCCAAGTTGAAGGTTTAGATGAAGCTAATATTTTTGATAACTCAGGAATCTCTACTGGATCCGAACATTACTGAGGATGAAGTAAACATGTTCTGGAGTATGCCAATGGTTTTATTTTTAATAGAGTCAACTTTATTCAAAAAGAATCTCATGAAGTCATTACTGCTGAGAGCTGGGGGAATGGATGGCTTAACAGAGCTATGACTCTGTGTAAGTTTAGAAACTGTACTAAAGAGAAACCTAAGATTATTCTTTTTCTCTTCTATTAATGATGTTATTAATGATGATAAGTTGTTCTAGTTTGGCGAAGTACAGACTTTTATGGTTCGGCACGTCACTGTGTGCGACAAATATTGCGGCAAAAAATGAATGCTATCAGAGAGGTGCTGATTACATTGGTTCAGACACTTTTTGTTTGTTGTGTTTTACAAGCCCTGCTGCTGCAATACATTGAGCGGCCGAGGAGAAACAGCACTTGGAAATAAGCTGCTTTATATCAGCTATCACTCCCACTGTGGAGGCAGAATGCCGTTTAACGTTGCCGTCAACGGTTTTGGATCAAACCTGGGCGCACTGCTGGCTGGTTAGAAAACTTTAAGAGGAAAATCGTCTTCCAGGAATGTTTAAAAGAAGTTGAACTTCTTTTTCTGTCCACACAAATGAACGTCCTGGTGCCATGTTTTATACCTAACAGGAAGTTCTAGGATTCTGATTGGCTGACATAGGTTTCATTTTTTCAGTACACTGCCTCCTCTGCATCCACAACGCTCAGTGGCGTATTTCTTTGCTGTGTACGATATTATTTGCTGTGTACGATATTATTTTTAAAAACGATGTTGGGGAGATATTCGTTTTTTTTAAAAACCCTGCTACGTGTGTACAATGCCTTAGTCATTTGTTATTTCCTAATATATACGCTGTCTGAAAATTTCATCCAAATCCATTCACAACTTTGTTAAATTTTCTGTAAACAGACAGACTGACTGACAAATCTACGCCAACAAAAACATTACCTGCTTTGCAGAGGTAATTAAAAAAAGAAGTAATCAACAAAGATATGCGCCACAATGGAAACCTGGAGTATCCCAGCTGCTTGCAGGCAGAGATCCCCAGCTGGTTGTTCCATTCCTCAGAGCAGACAGTCTTCCATTCTCCTCTTTTTTGAACCTGCAGAACTGCACTCCTGCCACTCAGACGTACTAATAAACAGAAAGACCACAAACAGAAGAGTTTGCAAAATGCGTGTTTGTTTGGAATCATTTCGATTCTAACTCAAGAAGGGATCTAGATCAAGGTTTGTTTGTGTGGTGTACAGTCCACTGCAAAGGTGCAACAATTTCTTTCCATTGTCAATGTCCAAAGCAGCATTAAAGGAACCTTCAAAAATTGACTCCTAGAAATTTCTTTTGACACCAAAGAATTACTTAAAACTGAAAAGAAAGAAATGGGAAAAAACACTTAATTAACTTGGAAATCTAATTGTACAGTTGAAACCAGATATTTATGTACGCTATATACAAAAGTACAACTTTTTTTTGACAGTAGGTAGACAGGAAAGAGGGCAAAGAAAGGGAGAGACATTTGACAAAGGTCGCTGGGACTCAAACTCGGGACATCAGCACTGAGGACTATAGCCTCTGCACATGGTCACGCGCTTAACCCCTACACCACCGCCGCTGTGCCCTATAGTAACTTTTTTAAATTTTCTTGTTAACGTGTCCTGCCCGGCGGAGCAACACTCAGAATTGATATCTGAGTGCCAAGAAGCCCAACAGATTAACTTTCACAAGTGGAGCATTACGGCTTTGTTGTAATGCTTCACTTGAAGAGAAGGGGATAAGAAAAATAGGAGAGAAAGAAGCATAAAGAGAATACAAAATAACACCATAGAAGTCTGCCTCTACAGTTGTGGAAAGAAAGAGAGCAAAAAAAAAACCATATGGACAAACAATGTATGCATATATAGCAACAACAATGTTGCCTAAAAGTACACAGTAATTAATACAGGATGTATTCGATAGCATCCACAGCTTCCAGCCCCGAACAGCGAGAACCACCAATGCACCGGCAGGTGTCCAGACACCAGCCACCGGCAAGGATTGTGACAAAGGGCCTAAGACACCCCCTAGATCCTAGATCTAGGGGGTAGTCTAAGACCCATCATGACTAAAAACAGGCACACACTGTCACAATCTTACGTTCTCAACCTGATGTTTACACATACAGGCACTCACACCCACATACCCAATGTAAAGACATACAGCATGAGCACCGCATACAGCCCCCCGCTCCAAGCATCCCGCTCCCCACCAAACAGTTTGCTGCGACGGCAAGACAACAGGTCTGCGTGATGCCACCCTGGCCACTGCAAACAAGCTCACCATGGCCGATGCCACCTAGCCCCGAACCCCCGACCCCACACTAAGAAGGGATATACTTACCTGCCAAGCAATCCCCTGGGCCTCCAGGCCGCCATGGGATTGCAGAAATAGAAAAACCCTCCCCGCACCCAAATGACGTACTCACACCCCAAGGCCCTACATGAGTGGTAGTGTGATGGAGTGGGCAGAAGGGGGTGTCCGGGGATGGGGAGGATAGGGCTGGGGGGAAAAATGATCTCCCACTGAGCCAGCTCCCCGGCTGAACCTAATAGGCACCCCCGTTCACCAAGGACCCTCTGGATCTGTAACTGTGTCTAATCATGTAAAATTTACATTTTTGTGAATTAAAATTGCTACTCCCCTTTGTCTAGAGTTATAGCAGGCAGAAAAATTAGGAAACTCCGCTCATTTCAGATCATTTGCAGCTTAGGCAGATCTATGAATCTCTTCTAATAAGATAACGCCTGCCTGGCCTCAGCGACGGGCGAGCATCCTTCAAACTTGAGTAGGAGAACCCTCCTCTACGATCCTTCACCTCTGCCAAGGCGACAGGAGAGCCATCTCTGGGACTCAGGTGGTTCATACCACCCTCTAACCGCTGCCCAGGTCCCGAGTCTGTGGAGCACAGGGCCCACCAATGTACCATGAGCAGCCTCCAGTGCCCCCTCCAAGGATGGATTGACACACCGTGGACGAAACCGGAGTGAAACCTTAGATGAAGAGTCAGATGGGTCAGCACCAATCCTTGAGATTGGATTGCACGCATGCCAGCTTGAGTCCCTTGCCAGAGACCTAGAGCGTTTCGACCCTAATAATGCAGAATCAATCATTGATGATTATCCTAGGAAGGTCGAACGCTATCTTTTAGACCTGTACTGCCCATCGGCTTGTGAAAAGTTGAAGCTTATTTGGAAAACCACGACCAGGAGCGTTCATGTGTTCATGGAGAGCCTGTCCCCTGGAGTCCAAGAGCGTTATTTGACTATCTGTGAAGCTCTAGGGGAAGAATATTTGGTATACACAGACTGGACCTCTGCAACACTTAGTGTTTTCGCTATTCAGCAAAGGAAACACAAAGCAGGAAATATTATTAGCACCCGAGAGCTGCTTATTCCAAGGACGCATTGCTCCTAACTGGTTGGATTGGGAGACAAACCTGGGAAGAACCCCTTGGGACCTCACCAGGAGAAACATTGCAAACCATTTTTCCAAGTTTCTTACGTAAACTGAACCAAAATAAACATACACGTCACCTATGCTATCTGACTATTATAGGAGGAAGTGTCAAACTAAATTTCCTTTTTGACACAGGATCAGAGATCAGTCTGATGTACTCAGCCTTGTTTGAGGAGGTGAGTAGAGCCGTGCTCTCCCTCTGTAAAACATTTCAGGGGGTGGGGCTGGACATCACACTCCAAGACATGACTCCGGTCCCCCCCCGTCTACAGGTGCAGATCACACACAAAGCCTCTCCAAGGTGGCCAGAACCTGCTGGACAGGCTGGCCCCGCTCAATGTCACCAGAACCAACTCTGGGTCCAAGTAGAGGTGCCAAGTAGAGGTGCCCTGGGTGCAAGCAGCAAACCATCCCTTGCGACCAATCAGGTTGTCAGCTTGGAGGAGCATAAAGAACCTCTGGCGAAGCCTCGGCCCTTGTCAGAGCCCGGCTCTGGCACCTCTGGTGCACAGCTGCACCCAACCACCCAGGAAACTCCTCTCCTTGCTGTCATGTCTCATTCTTTGCTCTTTGAAGAACACAGGTGTGAAACCTTATAACCCCAAAGTGGTGGAACATCACGTCACATTAGCCTATGTCTATTACTCTGCTGTATGGGCCATATGGGCTACAAAGCCACACCCCACACCCTCCAACAGATGGTGTACTGGCCTCCAACGTCTCACGACACCGAGGTCTACATACAAAGATGCTTAACCTGCTGCCAGTTTCAGCCATCTGAGCCACTCAGTCAACCTGTGCTTCAGCAAAGGGGGGTTACATTCCTTTGGTCCCACCTACAGATCAACTGGGTTGAGCCAGTCCCTAAATGGATAGGAGGTCACAAACTCCTTCTAACTGTGACATGCAGCATCATTAAGTGGGTTGGATGTTTGTCAACACCAAAGGACACCACCATCCTAGCTGCTGCTCTTTTGGTAAACCATATGGAGTTCTATATCAAACTCTCCAGCCCAAGAACAGAGCTTGTCTCCATACCGGGGAAAGGAGAGACCAGTGCGTAGAACCAGTTCAGATAGGTGCATGTTTCAAAACTCACACTAACATGCACTAACCACTAACAACTTCCCTATAACAGAAACTCTTAAAACTACAATTACCTCCAGAGCACCACTACCTCCAGAGCAGTAAACACTACCTCCAGAATGTTTACTTTAAGTTTGCACTCTACTTTTCTGTTAACACTTTGCATGCACTGCAGACCCTCACAGTAGTGAGAGAAAATCCTAAAGTCCACCATAAGACACTTTGCAACCTCCACAACACACCTGGCTTATAGCCTAAGTAATGAAATTCCAATATTTTCTCTCAGCCTAGATAGTTTAGAGACAGGATTCTCATCATCACCATCGGTGATGATGATGAGAATGTATAATTTCTCTTTTGTATTTCTTTATTGAACTACATAGATAGTTAGGAGTTAGTCAAAGTTTAGTCCTGGCCAGGCTAACCTTATCCTGCCCAGTCATAGTCCTTTGAAAACAAACTGAACCGTGAACCTCCGTACCGGCCAACAGGAATACAGAAACAGTATTTTTGGTTGTTTTTGTGTTGTTCTTTACGGATCATTGGTTTTTCAGCTCCTATGATGGATGGACCCGGTAGCTTCAAAGAGTGCGATTAATCTCACCCTTCGAACCTAGGGGGGATGATGGGTCATCCGTTTTGGCTGAATGGACAATTGGGCTGTGCAGCTCGACATGCACCGCAGCGACAGGGTTCGGAGCTCTGACGTCATCAGAGCTTATAAAGGGCTTGGGAAACAAAATTTTTGGCTGCTATTTCCGAGTCGTAATTATGAAGTAAGGGGGCAATCTCTGGAGATCTAGAAGCTCGCTGGCGGGTTTACTTTTCCTCCACACTGGCCATTCCTGGAAATCTGTCTGATACAAGAAGATCAGAAGATTCCTATCCCAATCGAAGACCATCAGACGCAACCCAGGCACAGGTGAAACCCACAAAGGTTTGTTCCCAAGAAGACGACTTTCCCTCTTAGTTTTTTTCAGTCGAACGGTTTCTCATATTTTCCCCGTTTTGAATGAATGAGAAGTTTACAGTTTTTGAGTTGATCAGGGATGCGAGACAATCTGGTCCCAAATTGTTGTGTTATTCTCATTTGTCCATAAACTGCTGGTTTGATCTCCATCTACCCTCCAACACATTTCCTTATTTTTGATTATTAGTGTGCCCCTTTTGTAGAATACTGCATACTTAGTTAGGTGAACGAAATTGGACCAGAATAGTTTGACATTTGGTTTAATGCATTTTCACATAGATAAAGAGACAGCGTTTGTGTTTATTTTGTGTAACAGTGATTATCTATCAAGATAAGGTTAGAACTCCACCATTCGGAGAAACAGTTGATAACACAGTGACATTTCCCGTGGTTTTGGTTAATAATTATTAATCAATTAACTAATGGTAATTATTAAGTGCTGTGAGCTCAGTAATCACACTACCAGTGTCACATTTTGTTCAGAACCAGGAGACTCTAGAGTAGCAAAAATCACAGGTAAGAATGATTTAAACAGGTTTATTGAAAGATAGTTTTCTGGCAGTGACGGCACTCCGTAGTTGTCTGACTTCTGGGATTGGTTCACTGAGAGAAAGAGAGGAGTATTAATAACAGGATGGTGAGTGGAATGATGCGAAAGGAGAGACAAGGCTTACTTGGTGGTGGAGATGTTGAGTCCAGGGGAAAAATGAGCAAGCCATGGAGACTGAGCTTGGCAGGTCGGTGTGTCATGTGGTGTCCAGATGGTGACTGTTGTTGGAGGACAGGCAGAGCATGGAGAGCGAGGAGGGATTCTGCAATCTGGTCCATGAGAGCCATGTAAACTCATCGAAGTATTTACCAGCTTGGAAGGAGACTCATCCGGGTAATCCAGGAAGAAGGTTCAGAGACAGCTACTGGAAACGTAAATGGTAAATGGACTGAACTTATATAGCGCTTTTCCAGTCATACAGACCGCTCAAAGCGCTTTACACTAGAGCCACATTCACCCAATCGCGCTCACACATTCATACACCGATACGCAGATCGGTAGCAACTTGAGGTTAAGTGCCTTGCTCAGGGGCACATCGACATATGGCAGGAGGAAGCTGGAATCGAACCCATAACCTTCTGATTGCAAGACGACTACTCTTCCTACTGAGCCACAGTCGCCCAGGACCTTGAAGCTGAACCTCGCCCAGGGTTCAGCTGACAGTAACCACTTAGGTAGAGATAACAATCTGAAGCCTCCCTCCAGGTCTCAGCAGCTTTTAAGCCCCTCAGGTGATTGCTCTGATAAGGAACAGCTGTGCAGCTGCACCTCCCTGCTGCACCCTGGTTGAGAAAATGAGAAACAACACTACACCACACAACACAACAAACCTATCACACAGCTCCCCCCAAAGAAACGCAGAGGTGGGTGGAGTGGAAGCCTCAAACTCTGCAATGAGATCAGGGTCGAGGATGAAGCTTCTGGGGACCCACTGACAAGCCTCCGGGCTGTAACCCTCCCAGTCAACAAGGTACTGCATACCTCCGGTGGACATCGTATACAGGGTGGCCATCAATTTCCCGGGTTCGACTGGAGGGCACAGAGGACTGGGCAGGACAGGTTTTATCTGGGAGACGTGGAAGGTAGGATGGACTCAGAGGTGAGAGGGGAGTTTGAGGCATACGGAAGACAGAGTGAGCAGAAATTCTGAGCAGAAAGTCAAACCTCTTGTCTGGGACTGTAGGTGGTAGCTGGTCTCCTCCTCCGGTCAGTGTGTCTTTTATTGTGGATGGAAGATATCTGAAGAGCTGTCTTGGTGATGCTCCAGGTTCTCTTGCAATGGTCGTAATGGGTTCTGACAGATGGAAGGACAGACCTGGGACAGGAGGATGGAAGGAGTGGAGGTTGATAACTTAAGGAGGCTTTAAATGTGGACAGACCAGAGGCAGCGGAGATGTGAGAATTGTGTGCACACTCAGCCCAAATTCGTGGGCTGTTGGTGCAGACACATCTTAATGTGTTCTTCATCTCCTGGTTTGTCTGGGGATGAAAACCAGAAGAAAGTTTAGATTGGGCTCCAAGAATGGAGCACAAATCTTTCCATACCTGGGCAGTGAACTGGGGACAGAAATGATTTCTAAGGGTAAACCGTGGATTCTGAAAAACATGATTTATGAGGATCTTGGCTGTGACAGCGGCAGATGGTAGTTAGGTGAGAGCAATGAGATCACATGCTTTGGAGAACCGGTCTATGATGGAGAGAATAACTGTCTTGTGGTGTGAGGGTGGTAAAACATTTCACAACTCCAGTGCGATATGGGACCAACCAGGGTCGACTGGGGATGGACAGAGGTTGGAGGAGACTGGCTGGAGGTTGGTGAGAGTTTTTGTTTCGGGCACAGATAGACCAGGCATTGATGTATTCTACAAAATCCCTGTACAGAATGGGCCACCAGAAGTATCTGCGGATGAAGGCGATGGTTCGACTGGAGCCGGGGTGGCCAGAAAAACGAGATGCATGGGCCTAGTGGATGACTTGGGACCTGGTGGCCGACAGGACATATAGACGACCAGGAGGTCCTCCTCCTGGGTCAGGTTCATCAGCCTGAGCTCTCCGGACACGTCACTCAATGTCCCAAGTGAGGGAACCAATGACACAGGACGGAGGGATGATGGACTTGGGTTCTGGGTCATCCTCTTCTGTGGAAAACTGTCATGAGAGGGAGTCTGGCTTGGTGTTCTTGGCACCGGGTCTTTAGGTGATAGTAAAGTTGGAACGAGAAAAAGAATAAAGACCAGCTGGCCTGAAGGGTATTGAGCCGTTTCGCCGACTGTAGATAAGCCTAGTTCTTGTGATCGGTCCAAATGATTACAGGGCGTGTGGTCATCTCCAGCCAATGGCACCATTCCTCTAGGGCTAGTTTGATGGCTAGCAGTTCTCAGTCAGCCACATCATAATTTTTCTCAGGGGGAGAAAAACACCTGGAAAAGACGGCGCATGGATACAACTTATTATCTTCTGCGTTTTTTTGGAACAGGATAGCCCTAACCCCGGTATTGGAGGCATACACCTCCAATATGCATTAGAGCTTGGAATCAGGATACACCAGGATGGGGGTTGGGGAGAACCTCTCTTTGAAAGACCGGAATGTCCAGGAGGAGGTGATGAGATGCTGAGATCTCGCGAGAGTTGTGCGTAAGTAATATGGCAGTATACTGGTAAACAAACTAAGGTAAAACAAGCCAATAAATTTAAGCCGAACACATAAACGTGTAAATTACTAACCACTGTCTCATATTTTCTTAATAAAACAAACTGTACGAAGAAACCTTGGACAGCCTGGAGAGCTACGTGGACGAATGTTTTGATAACGTTGTAATGGGCAAGCCACAAAAATCTCCACCCATGGCCACACCATCAAAACGCACCCGTTTAGAGTGCTCGGACAGCACCTCCACTATCTCCCCAGAGAAAAGCTACGCTGATTTCCTGGACTCTATCAACAAGAAGCTAACCAGCCTGGATGCTCGTCTCGCCCTGGTGAAGTTCTCCACAGGGAATTTCAAGCTCTGAGGGAGTCTCTGGAGTTTAGCCAGGAACAACTTGCTTCGCTCACAGCTGAAAACCAAACGCTGAGGGATAGCGTGAAAACACATACCGATAGAATGACGCAGCTGGCTGGAGAAAATAAAACAATGAAGGAGACCATCCTGGATATACAGGCTCGGGGCATGTGAGAAAACCTGTTCTTCTCCGGCATCCCAGAACGGGCAGAGGAAGACGCCGAATTCACAGTCCGTGAATTTCTCCAACGTCAGCTGAAACTCCGAAGTGACGTGGTGAAAAACATCACTTTCCATCGTGTTCACCGGCTCGGAGGTAAGAAGTCCGATCACAACCGTTCTCGGCCAATTGTAGCAAAATTCGAGCACTAAAAGAGCAGGTCAGAAGTCGGGGCAGAGAGCTGCGGGGAATGAACTTCAGCGTTGATGACCAGTTCCCAAAGGAGATCCTCGATCGGAGGTGAGTTTTATTCCCAATCAGGAAGAAATATATCACCAAAGGCACCAGAGCTACAGTGGCTGTAGATAAACTTTACGTCAATGGTCAGTTGTTCAGGGACTGGGAGGTCTCTCCATGGCTTTATTAGGGGCAACAACAGGTTAATCTAAAACATGTAACACTGGTTAGATAAGTGGTTGATAACTGGCAAATGTAATCTAATGTAAAGCACAGCTTAGTATGATGTTTACACTGTTTGATGTGGGCGGGGCCAAGGCTGGGCTTTTGGGTATCTGCTCATTTTTGTCTCTTCTCATCTACCTCTCATTTACTGTACCTCTCTGTCACTCTTGTTTCTTTCTGTCACACACAAACATGCACACTCACACACAAACATATTTCTTAACCTTATACCCCCAGCACCTTCTTAAATTTCTGTCTTTTCCTCTTCTATGCCTCTGCTTCTGGACTTCATATCAGGCAACCCAAAGCACTAACTATGATTTCACTTCGGTCTATCTGTTTCTGTGGTGACATGTGCTGTCAGACTTTAGCGACACACGCACAACTATGGGTACACTAAGGTTTGTCACATGGAATGAAACTTTACAAAATTTTAATCAGCTTAAAAGACTACAGGCAGACGTCTTATTACGAGAGATTCATAAATCTGCCACAGCTGCAAATGATCTTAAATAATCTGAGTTTCCTAATTTGTTCTCTGCGTGCTATAATTCTTGGCAAAGAGGAGTAGCAATCTTAATGCACAAAAATGTTAATTTTACAGTATTAGATACAGTTGCAGATCAAGAGGGTAGATGTATAATAATGAAAATATCTATACATAACCAAAAGATATTTATTGTCAGTATATATGCCCCAAATGTTGATGACCCCCAATTCTTCCATTCTTTTTTCTGCACTGTCTAAACACTTGGATGGCTCACTTCTTCTTGGGGTTGATCTCAGCTTTGGTCTATATGAAGAATTAGAACGGTTAACCACAACAGGGACTCAGCGCAGTTGGCAATCAATAAATATAGTTAAACAGTACATGAGTGATTAAGGACTTTGCGATGCATGGCGATTTCTTCACCCAAATCACAGCGAATATACTTTCTTCTCACATGTCCATCACTTTTACTCCCGTCTGGATTATTTCTTAGCAGCTCGTTGTTGACTGACATTTCAGACAGAGATACACCCTATAGCTGTCAGCGACCATGCTCCTGTCTCCTTAACTCCAGTAAACAAGAAAGAAAACTCACAAAGCAAAAACTGGAGGTTTAATACATCATTGCTTAAAGATGAAGAATTTATCAAATATTTTAAAGAAGAGTGGACTTCATATTTGGAGTTGAATGACCTCCTGGGGACATCAACTTCTGTTCTCTGGGAGGCAGGGAAAGCTGTGATGAGAGGTAAAATAATCTCATTCTCATCACATAAGAAAAAAAAGAAAACAAACGATCAAGAATTAGAAGAACCATTAAACTGTTAGAAGCTTCCCAGGAAAAGAAATGCAGAGTAAAAAACGTAAAGCCCAAATAGAAAATTAAATGAAATTATAGAAAAAAAAACCCCCACTTCTTATTGCAAAAACTTCAAATAGAAAATTGAGCATGGCAATAAATCAGGTAGCTTTTTAGCTAAACCAGTTAAAAAAAAAAAAAACATTTTGCTTTAAAGACTCGACAGGGAATACAGTTTGTAATCCTGAAAGAATAAAACCCTTTCAGAGATTTCTATCAAGCTTTTTAAAACCAAAAAGATAGACCCGTCAATAACGACATTAATCAATTCGGATAAAAAACTTTTTTTAAATTATCAGATAATCAAGTGATGGCCCTGGATGTACCACTGAGTGTAGCAAAATCCAAGAAGCTTTTACAAGAGCCCCAAAAAAAAAGGCTCCAGGCCCAGATGGATTCCCAACAGAGTTCTACAAAGAATTCTGGAATATTTTGGCTCCAACATTCCAAAGAATGTTGCAGGAAGCCAAAGAAAATGGAATACTTCTGCTAAATATGAATTCTGCCAACATAACTCTCCTGTTAAAACCAGAAAAAGACCAAGTACTTCCTACCAGCTACCGTCCCATATCCCTTATTAATGTTGATCTCAAAATAATCTGTAAAGCCCTCGCAAAAAGAGTAGAAAAGGTAACTCCTCTCTTAATACATCCAGACCAAGCTGGTTTGATAAAAGGGAGGCATTCATCCACAAATGCACGTAGATTGTTTAATTTAATAGACTATTCCTACAGTAAAAATATTGAAACCAATTTATTATCTCTAGATGCAGAAAAAGCATTTGATAGAGTTAACTGGAAATTCTTGTTTGCAACCTTGACTAAATTTGGTTTCGGAAGCTCTTTCATAAACTGGTTAAAATATTATATAAAATATTATATCAAGACCAATAACCAAACATCTTCCAGGTTCTATCTTCAGAGCAGGGATGCCCAATTTTTATTGAACCACTCGCAGCAGCAATCAGGCAAACTAATGATATTAAAGGCATAAAATGCACGAATATTGAACATAAAATCAGTCTTTATGTAGATGATGTATTACAATTTCTCCAGCATTCGCAAACTCTGTCCCTCAGGTAATTGGATTGATAAATTGTGTCTCAAGAATTTTGGATTATTCTATAAACTGGTTGAAATTGACAGTTCTTCCAATTAACTGTTCTTTCCACAGATCCCTTAATATACAACTACAGTCAGGGAATATTACATACTTGGGTATTAATGTTTCTCCTAGATTGGCAGACTTAACAAAACTAAACCACATCCCGCTTATAAAAAAAGTGGAAGATGATCTCGCTAAATAGAAATCTCTACCCATATCACTCATGGGCAGGGTTTTGTTTAAATTAAAAATGATGGTTTTGGGGGCCCCAAAAAAAAATATTTTATTTCAATGATCCCAAAAAAATCGTCATCTGACTGGTTTAAGATCTTGGGACTCCTCCTTCACTAAATTTTTTTGGGAAAAAAAAAACCCCCGTATTAGCTTAAAAACACTGAAAAGGGGCCCAAAGATAAAGGAGGACTAGATATGCCTAATTTTCATCATTTTACTTCTTAGCCAACAGGCTACAATACATCTCAAAAATGGTTTAAACACAGTCCTCTAGATGAACCCTGACTAGACGTAGAACAGATATTAATGCAATAATATTAAGATTTCAGATCTACCATTTTTTAGCTCAAGTATAAGACATGAAGCCCCTTTTTAAAAACCTCAATATCAGCACCTCTCTACCCAAAAGGTGGGAAATCTAAAAATGACAGGGTGGCCTCCGTCCTTTGTTGGAACTCGGCGAACGGGGGGCCTATTGGGGTCAGCCAGGGAGCTGGCTCCCCGGAAGAGAATTTTGTCCTCCAGTCCTTCCCTCTCCATCCCCGGACACCTCCCTCTGCCGACTCCATCACAATACCGCTCATGTAGGGCCTTGGGGTTCAGGTGGGTTATTGGGGTGCCGCAAGGGATTTCCATGTCTGTGGTCCCATGGCAGCCTGTGCCCCAATTTTATTGTACAACTTAGACACTCATTTATAACATTTTCATGGCTTTCACATGTAGGGCCTTGGGTATGAGTGTGCTCAATGGGTATTTTATTACCCTAACCTCTGGTGCCTGCGCTAACCTCTAAGGGTTAGGTTGCATGTAGAAATTTAGGGCTCTGGGCGGGGTGGGGGTGGGGGTGGGGGGCGTGGCAGACACTCTTCCCCATTTGTCTTTTTAAATGCACACTACAACAACACGCATCAACACCACATTTGAGCGGGCGGAGGTAGGCTTGGGGTCTTTTCACACCCTCGTTTGCCGTCTGGGGTCGGAGGCCGGGAGAGGGAGCGGGCCTTCTGGTCGGGATCTGGGCTGGGGTTGAGGTTTGGGTCTTGGGGGTCCTCTGGTGCTGGAGCTGTGGAGTGAGGGGGTTGTGTCCTCTTCTTGGATGTGGGGTCAACGACATCTGGGTCGACTGAGTGGCGATGGTAGAGCTGAGTTGGATAATGTTTCTACCCAGGCGTTTCAGTGGCAGGGATGTTGTGTGTCTGCGTGGTTACGGGGGAGGGGTGGGGGACGCCGGCCGCAAGTGCTTGCTGCTGGCCGGGGACCTCTTGCCGGGTGAGTTTGTCCCATCTTGGTCTGGGGTCGGGGGGCTCCGTTGTGAGCTTGACGGTGTCTGCCCTGTTGCGCCTGTGGGCAGGGGATGGGGCAGCATTGTGCAGGGCCCTTGCCTTGCTGTCGCGGCGTGCTGTGTGGTGGGGGCGGGACGTGGCGGGGTTGCGCTGAGTAGGGCTGTGTGTGGAGCTTGCGCTTTGTGGGTGTTGCTTCATCGGCTTTTCGGGGATGAAGCTCTCCTGTGGGAGTGTGCCCATGTGCTGTGGGCTTGTGATCCATGGCAATTGGGTTCGGGGGCATGTGTTCGATATCTGTGTCCTGGTTGGGGATGGCCCAGTGGGGAGATTCATGTCGGGTTCATTGGGGGTGGAGGGCTCATCGGGTTGGGATCAGAATTCATTGGGGGTTGAGACTGTTTTATTCTGTGGCGGCTCTGGTTGGCGGGCTTGTTTGGACCATGTAGACCCCTCTTTTGTACATGGGCCCCCTCCCCGGATGAGGATGGGCTGGTTGGGGACTTAGGTCGGGGTCCGGGCAGGGGTCGCTCAGGTTCAGGCACCAGCCCAGGCTAGCCCATGTTCAGGTGCTGGGGCAGTCTGCCTGTCTCCACCCCCGGAGGGAAGGGGACCACCTCCTGGGTCCAGGGGCTGGTTGTCCCTATGGGGTATTGGCACCTGGACCTGGGAATGTCGAGTATGTATGGGAAGTGTGAGTGAGTGTATGACGTCCATTGTTGTTTGTCTTTACGTTGGGTGAGTGGGTGTGAGTGTTTTTATGTGTACGCATGAGGGTGGGAATGTGTGATTGTGATTGTGTGTGTGCCTGTTTTTTGTGTCAGGTTGGGTCTTGGGCTGCTCCCTCTCTGGGCCTCTCTGGGCCTATTCCCTACCCGCCACACTACCTGCCGGTGGTTGGTATCTCTGCCCGCTGGTGTACTTGTGGTTCTCGGTATCTGGGGCTGGGTGCTTTGGTGTGTGCTGGCTCACTCTCGGTGGCTGCTTGCTGGGGCCTAAACACCTGGGCTCAGTCGGGCCTCTGCTTGGGGAGTGATATGTCCTGGGGTCTCAGGTCTCTGGGTCCATGGCTGGATCTGCTCGGGCGTAGACGGCTGCCGGCAGGGCCTGTGGGCTCGTCGCTGCAGCTCCCTGGGCTTCTGCACTGTGGCTGCTGGGTGGTTCCCCTGGGATTCTCCCCTGCTCCTCTCTGGAGGGGTTACGGTAGTCCTGGCGGTGGTTCTCCTGGGGTTCCTGTGCTCTGGGGGGCCTTTGGATGTTTGTGGCTCGGATCTCCTTCGTATCTGTCCCGGATCCAGGGGGGCGGGTCTGTTGCTTCTTACACTCACTATTGCATAATTTTATGGAGAAACCTTGTATGCACATGCGTGCTCACACTCAGACCCACAGGTGTTTAGATTCAGATGTTAACAGATACAAAAATGTTCTATATTGAGCCGCATTTACCACTAAATACATCTTGCATTCGTAAGTACCGTGCACCTTTTGGTAAAAAAGCTGGTAATACGTTTCTGCAGGTGTAGAAGCAAGCAGGATGTTATCTTGTATTCTCTTCATCCTTCTTTCCTTTCCTCCATTCTATTCTCCTTCTCTCCCCTTTTCCTTTTTGGCCCCCTTTCTCTCTTTCGTGCTTCTTTTTTTTCCTTTCCATTTATGTCTCCATGTCCGTAACAATTGAAATAATCCCAAAGCAGTTTCTAATAAAGTTTCTTTTTAGGAATATCAAGCAGAGCTTTAAATTGTTAGCTGTAATGCTCCACTTGTGAAAATAAATCTGTTGGGCTTTTTCTTGACAGTCAGACAACAATTCTGAGTGCTACTCTGCCGGACAGGACACCATAAAAAAAAATAAAGAAAGATCGGAATGCCTCCTCAGCTTCAGGAGTCCAGGATACGGCTGTCTTGGTGGATGTGAGGACTGTCAGTGGAGAAGCTAGGAGGCTGTAGTTTCTGACGAATCTTCTATAGAAATTTGCGAAACCAAAGAATCGTGGGAGTTCCTTGCGAGTGTTAGGAGTGGGCCAGTCCATCACCGCCTGTATCTTGCTGGGGTCCACCTTCACCTGTCCACCCTCGAGTAAAAAACCAAGAAATGTTATGGTGGCGACATGAAATTCACATTTCTCGGCCTTAACATAGAGGCGGTTCTGCAGCAGATGATGGAGGACTTTTTTGACATGGGTAATGTGGGATTCAAGGTCCTTAGAGAAGATGAGTATGTTGTCAAGGTAAACAAACACAAATAAGTTGATGAAGTCCCTAAGGACATCATTGACCAGAGCCTGGAAAACTGCTGGGGCCTTGGTCAAACCAAATGGCATGACCCGATATTCAAAGTGGCCTAGGGGTGTTTTAAACGCAGTCTTTTACTCATCCCCTTCTCTGATGCGAACCAGGTGATAGGCGTTGTGGAGGTCAAGTTTGCTGAAGATAGTCGCGCCTCGGACGGACTCGAAGGCAGAGGCTAGGAGAGGCAGAGGATATTTGCTTTTAACTGTTTGGTTCAGGCCTTGATAGTCGATGCAGGGTCTCAAAGTGTTATCTATTTTCTTGATGGTCGACCAGGCTCAGAGTTGGAATGTAAAATTTTTCTACTAACTCTGGACTTACCAGGTTTTGTTCAGCACCAGAGTCAATGAGGGCCAGGACAGGAAATTGTTCTTGTTCGACACAGAGCAGAGAATTGAGATGGAAGCGGGGGAAAATAGAAGTAGATGGCGGGCCCGTCAATACCCCCTTTTTTACTGACAGGCTCTCTCTTTTGGCCGAACAGGAAATCGTTGGCAAAAATGTCCAAGCTGAACACAATAAAGACACTTTCCAGAAGTTAATCGTTTGTTTCTCTCTGCTCGGGTGAGACTGGTCTGACCAAGCTGCATGGGTTTGGCCTGGGCACAAGAAACAACAGGTTTAGATTTGCCCTCAGATGACCTCATGACAGGACGATGATTTACGACTTCTCTCTTATGTTGGGCTTTTTCCTCCTGCTGTCTTTCTCTTAGTCGATTATCTATTCGAATAGATTAAAAATTAACCAGGTCATCTAATGTCTCTGGTTCTTCTCGGCAGGCAAGTTCATCCTACATATTCTCATGTAAAGCGTTTCTGAAGGCTCCTTTAAGAGCTGGCTCATTCCAACCTGATTCTGCAGCCAAGGTACAGAACTCAATGGGCCAGGGTTTCATCGGTCCAGCTGACAGCAACCACTCACGTAGAGATAACAATCCGACGCCTCCTTCCAGGTCTCAGCAGTTTTTAAGCTCCTCAGGTGATGGCTCTGATAAGGAACAGCTGTGCAGCTGCCTGGACCTTAAGACAGGGCAGTAGACCTGTAGCTGTCATGGCCATTGAGTTTCAGACTTCAGAATCTGGTTGGAATTCTCCTGCCCTCAAGGGCGCTTTTATTAACGCTCTTTACGAAAACCTTAAAGATGAGCTTACTTACCGTGATGAAACCAAGTCCTTAGAGGAGCTCATAAATCTCGCTACTCGCGTTGATAATCACTTACAAGAAAGAATTAGGGTCAGGGGTCTCGATCTTTCCTCAAAATTGCAAGCTACTAGCTCGGCTGTACCCGCAAGATCTAAGTCAGACAGTAGCTCCCCTCCTGAGCCCATGCAAATAGGGAGAGCTCATCTGACCTTAGAAGAGAGGAATAAACGGCTGAGGGTGGGTCAGTGTCTGTATTGTGGCGCTGTTGGTCATTTTCGTCTCGCTTGCCCTATCCGCCCAAAAGAGCCAGCCCGCCAGTGATCCAGGGGGCACTAGCGTGCATTAACCAAAGACCTGACACCCCTCGCTTCCTTCTTAAGACTTTTCTCTGTTATAATAGGGAACAGATTCCGCTTACCGCTCTAATAGATTCAGGTTCAGAACAAAACTTAATAAATCCAGGACTAGTTCATAAGTTCAAGTTACCGGTTTACACTTTAGAGAATCCCATCAGAGTAACTTCTCTTGATGGGGAGTCTTTAAGTTCGATCTCTCAGAGTACCAAACCCCTCGAACTAGTTACTTCCGGAAATCACCATGAAACCATTTCTCTCTTGCTGTTTCCCACTAAGGAGACCGATCTGGTTCTAGGTCATTTGTGGTTGAGAGCTCACAATCCTCATATGAACTGGTCTGAATCCCGTATTGAAGCCTGGAGCGACCGCTGCCATGTAACCTGTCTTCGTTCTGCCGTCCCCGCAGCCTCAGATTCTTTAGATCCTAATACTGAACCAGATCTGTCTAACATACCATCTGATTAGCACCACCTTAAGAGGGTTTTTAGCAAAGATCTGGCCTTATCTCTACCCCCACATCGCCCTCTTGATTGTGCGATTGATCTTTTCCCAGGGGCCGCATTACCTTCCAGCCGCCTTTTTCGTTTATCTGGGCCTGAACGTGAATCCATGGAGAACTATATTAATGACTCCCTCAAGGCTGGCATAATTCATCCCTCGTCGTCACCCATGGGAGCTGGGGGTTTTTTTGTGTCCAAAAAGGACGGGACTCTTAGACCGTGCATAGACTACCGTGCCCTGAATGATATCACCATAAAAAACAATTATTCATTACCCTTGCTTTCTTCTGCTTTTGAATCAGTTCACGGGGGCAAGATATTCACAAAGTTGGACTTGCGTAATGCATACCACCTAATCAGGATAAGACAGGGTGATGAATGGAAAACCGCTTTCAAGACTCCTGTGGGATATTTTTAATATTTGGTTATGCCTTTTGGACTTACGAATGCCCCTGTTTTTCAGGCGCTTGTAAATGATGTACTCAGGGACTTCTTAAACATTTTATTTTTTGTTTATTTGGACAACATTTTGATTTTTCCCAGGACCCCACTTAACATACCACTCATGTCAAGTTAGTTCTCCAGAGGCTCCTAGAAAATCGCCTGTTCGTCAAGGCTGAGAAATGCAATTTTCTTGTGTCATCTGTGACTTTTCTCGGTTTTATTTTTGAGGGTGGATGGGTGAAGCTGGATCCCAACAAGATCTCTGCAGTGGTCAATTGGCCTCTCCCTACGGATCGCAAACAGCTGCAACGTTTTTTAGGGTTTGCTAACTTCTACCGCTGTTTTATTCAGGACAACAGCATCATTGCTGCTCCACTTACTGCTCTCACCTCCACCAAGCAGCCATTCATCATGCCTCAGACACAGGGACTGGTGCGGTTCTGTCCTAACGTTCTCCCGTAGATGGTAAGCTACACCCATGTGTTTTTTTCTCCAGACGTTTCTTTCCAGCCGAGAGAAACTATGATGTGGGAGATCGAGAGCTCCTCACCATAAAGTTGTCCTTAGAGGAATGGAGATATTGGCTCGAAGGCTCTTCTCAACCCATTGTTATCTGGATTGATCATAAGAACCTAGAATACATAAGGCAGGCCAGATGCCTCTCTTATCGACCAGGGGCTAAGAACACTAAACCTGACGCTTTATCTAGGCAGTTTTCTCCCTCTATAGAGAAGCCCGAGCCGGTCCCAATTCTCCCTCCATCATGCATAGTGGGCACTCTGTCATGGAGATTAGAGGACAAGATCAAAGAGGCTCAGCAGAAAGAGCCTGACCCAGGTGGTGGTCCCCCCGGTTGCCTTTATGTTCCCACTACTGTAAGGTCTCAAGTGATCTTGTGGGGACATTCGTCACGTTTCTCTGGACATCCTGGGTCTAGTCGAACCATAGCCCTGCTTCGCAGGTATTTCTGGTGGCCCACCCTTAACTGGGATGTAGTTGAGTTTGTGTCTGCTTGTCCTACATGCGCCAGAAATAAGTCCTCTTACAGGCCCTCAGCTGGACTTCTCCAGCCCCTCTCAGTACCAAGCCATCCCTGGTCTCACATAGCCTTAGACTTTGTTACTGGTCTTCCTCCCTCTCAGAACAAGACAGTTATAATGTCTATTATAGACTGCTTTTCTAAAGCTTGTCATCTCCTAGCTCTCCCCAAACTTCCCTCAGCCGCCGAAACAGCCAGACTCCTCATAAACCATGTTTTTCACCTACACGGTATCCCCTCTGAGATACTCTCTGACAGAGGTCCTCAGTTTGTCTCACAGGTCTGGCGTATTTTCTGTACAGCTCTTGGAGCCAAGTCCAAGTTATCCTCGGGTTTCCACCCTCAGACCAATGGTCAGTGTGAGAGGCTCAACCAGGAAATGGAGAACATTTTACGTTGTTTGTGCACTGATAACCCCACCTCGTGGAGTAAACATCTTGTCTGGAATGAGTTCGCTCATAACAGCCACGTCTCCGCAACCACGGGTTTGTCTCCTTTCGAGGCTTCCTGTGGGTACCAACCTTCTCTCCTACCTACTAGTTTTCCTGATCGGGTTCTTCCCTCTGTCCAGACCTACTTATGTCAGTGTAAGAGGTTCTGGGACCTGACCAAGTCTGCCCTCTCCAGCATACTTCCGCCCAGAATAAGCACTACACTGACAGGAGGAGGATTCCTGCCCCAGTCTACCATCCTGCTCAGGAGGTGTGGTTGTCAGCGAGAGATTTTCCCCTTAGGGCTTTCTCCAAGAAGCTTGCACCCCATTTTTTAGGCCCTTTTAAGGTGGACACTGTGCTCAGTCCTTCCTCAATCCGTCTGAAACTGCGCTCTCACTACAGAGTGCACCCTGTTTTTCACGTGTCCCAGGTTAAACCTGTCGTCACCAGTCTGTTGTGCCCACCTTCCGAGCCCCCTCCACCCGCCCGGGACATTGATGGCCATCCTGCCTACATGGTCCGTAGGATTTTAGACTCTAGGCCTAGGGGGTGTGGTGTTCAGTATCTCGTGGACTGGGAGGGTTATGGCCCTGAGCACTGCTTGTGGGTGCCTAGCAGCTTCATCCTGGATTCTGTCCTCATCTCGGAGTTTGAGGCTTCTGCTGCTCCTTCCACCAGCCGGCCGCCAGGAGGCGTCCGTTGAGAGGGGGGTAATGTCAACCACCACAGTGTTTGTGTGCAGGTTATGTGCTGTGCTGGGCCTTGCTGTGCTTTTTGCTTTTTCTTTTTTTTCCTTTAGGGTGTGATGGGCAGGTGCTTCTGCACAGGTGTTCCTCATCCTGACAGCAATCAGCTGGGTTTTTAAGGAGTGGAGGACCTAGGGAAGGCGTCAGCCCGTTGTGTTCACTCAGTGGTAAAAGGCTAGACCCCTGCTCTAATGCAGTTTTGTTTTTCCCAGGAAACTAATCGTTTCATTGTTTTTCCCTGTTCAACAGATCCTGCCCAGTCGGGGTTCTCATGGAGTAACCTGCGCCTGCTTATCTATCCCTGAATCGCGTTTTAAGGAGAGTGGAAACTCAGAAACATGACGCCTTTTCTGACTCATGGTCCCCGCTCACTACCCCCAAGCCCATCCTCTCAAGAAGGACTGTCGGACTCTACTCAGAGAAGCATTCACCTGCCCGTCCACCCTCCATCGTTCGCCTCAAGTCGCAGCGGACAGTTTTTCTAACTGGAGATCACAGGTACCAGCTGGTTCATCGCCTGCCTACCACAGACACTGTGGGGGGAAGGATTTAATTCCCCTACCACCTTAATCAGCTCCTCACCCAGTAAGTCCATCAAGCTTTTCACTTTCTTTCAGCAAGATCGTTTGTCTTTTTTCCCCCCCCGAGTCTGGACCCAGCTAAACCTGTTTTTTGTGCCTGCCCAGATAACTCCGGACCTGCTTACCCAGTTCCTGGTTCTCGTTCATCCTAGCTACAAACTGTGTGAAAATAAATTGTTCTCAAAACCTTCTTTTGTCTCTCATGGTTGTGTGTATCAGAGTCTGAACCAGCACTATGACAGTTTCTGTTCATTGGCTGCACAGTTGGTAGCACTGTTGCCTTGCAGCAAGAAGGTCCTGGGTTCGTCTTCTGGCCGGGGGTCTTTCTGCATGGAGTTTGCATGTTCTTCCCGTGCATGTGTGGATTCTCACCGGGTACTCTGGCTTCCTCCCACTGTCCAAAAACATGACTGTTAGGTCAATTGGTCTCTCTAAATTGCCCTGTGAGGTGTGAGTGAGTGTGTGCATGTTTGCTTGTCCTGTATGTCTCTGTGTTGCCCTGCAATGGATTGGCGACCTGTCCAGGGTTTACCCCTGCCTCTCGCCTGTAGGCTGCTGGAATCGGCATCCAGCTCCCCCGTCACCTACTATAGAATAAGTGGTATAGAAGTTGAATGAATAAATAAATGAATGAATGAATGAATAATCATAAAGCCTTACAGGGGTGACAAATATGTTATGAAATATTTGTGTGTGAGTGTAGATGTGTGAGTGTGCATGTTTGTGTGTGACAGAAGGATAAAAGTGACAAACACACAAAATCAGAGGAGCAAAATAGCAGATACCCAAAAGCCCAGTCCTGGCCTCGCCCACATCCAGCAGTGTAAACATAATACTGAGCTGTGTTTTACATTAGAGTACAATTGAAAGTTATCTAACCTCTTATCTAACTAGTATTACATGTTTTAGACTAACCTGTTGTTGCTCCTAATAAAGCCACAGCGTGATCTCCTGGTCCCCGAACAACTGACCATTAATATAGGGTTTATCTAGAGTCACTGTAGCTCTGGTGCCTTCAGTGATATATTTCTTCCTAATTGGGAATAATACTCGCCTTCGATCCAGGATCTCCTTTGGAACCTGGTCATTAACGCTGAAGGGCGTTCCCTGTAGCTCTCTGTCCCAACTTCTAACCTGTTATTTTTGCTTGTAGTGCTCGAATTCCGCTACAATTCGCCAAGGCTAGTTGTAATCGAGCTTCTTACCTCCGAGCCGGTGAACACGATGCAGTGTGATGTTCTTTATTGAGATATTCACGGACCTCCTCTGCCCGTTCTGGAATGCCAGAGAAGACAAGGTTGTCCCGCATGCCTCGAGCTTGTATATCCAGGATGGTCTCCTTAATTTTTTTGTTTTTGCGTCATTCTGTCATTAAGTATTTTCACGCTATACCTCAGCATTTGGTTGTGAGTGAAGCTAGTTGTTCTTGGGTGAACTCCACAGACTCCCTAAGAGCTTGAAATTCCCTGTGGAGAACCTCCACCAGTGCAAGATGAGCATCCAGGCTGGTTAGCCTCTTGTCGATACAGTCTAGGACATCAGCGTATCTTTTCTCTGAATATATAGTGGAGGTGCTGGCAGAGCACGGATTGGTTTTGATGCTGGTGTGGTCATGGGTGCAGATATTTGTGGCTTGCCCATTACAATGTTGTCAAAACAGCTCTCCAGGCTGTCTAAAAGTCCCTCTTCCAGTTTGTTTTATTAGAAAAACATGAGACAGTGGTTAGTATTTTAAACGTTTCTATGTTTGGCTTTAATTTATTGGCTTTATTGGTATACCGCCATATTACATACGCACAGCTCTCATGAGATCTCAGCTGCTCATCACCTCTGCTCATTCACGTCAGTTCCGGGCGACTTTGGACTTGTAAATTTTAATAACAGAATATACCTATTTTGTGACACAATTCTCATTTATCATGTCATTAATCCTAATATAATGTCAATTGCTGCCCAATTTCTTCAAAATTAAGATACTCTCTTTCAATTTCTGCATTTGTGGGAAAAGCGTGTCACAGGCACTTTAAAAGGCAATTCTACCAAATAACAAGGAAATACATATAACCGTCTGAATTTGAAGATAGTAAAAATATCTCAGAAAGATTTTTCATTTTGTTGGCCTTCAGCAATTACGAACATTGCTGGTAATCCTAACTGACCTAAAACAAAAAACATTTAATCCAATTTTATGTCAGACAGTGAAGAAAAAAAGGACATTGTGTCTTTTTTACAATGGATATGCATATCTGGTTTCAGCTCCAGAAACATGAATTGTATGTACAGGGGTTGGACAATGAAACTGAAACACCTGGTTTTAGACCACAATAATTTATTCGTATGGTGTAGGGCCTCCTTTTGCGGCCAGTACAGCGTCAGTTCGTCTTGGGAATGACATATACAAGTCCTGCACAGTGATCAGAGGGATTTTAAGCCATTCTTCTTGCAGGATAGTGGACAGGTCACTACGTGATACTGGTGGAGGAAAACGTTTCCTGACTTGCTCCTCCAAAACACCCCAAAGTGGCTCAATAATATTTAGATCTGGTGACTGTGCAGGCCATGGGAGATGTTCAACTTCACTTTCATGTTCATCAAACCAATCTTTCACCAGTCTTGCTGTGTGTATTGGTGCATTGTCATGCTGATACACTGCACCGCCTTCAGGATACAATGTTTGAACCATTGGATGCACATGGTCCTCAAGAATGGTTCGGTAGTCCTTGGCAGTGACGCGCCCATCTAGCACAAGTATTGGGCCAAGGGAATGCCATGATATGGCAGCCCAAACCATCACTGATCCACCCCCATGCTTCACTCTGGGCATGCAACAGTCTGGGTGGTACGCTTCTTTGGGGCTTCTCCACACCGTAACTCTCCCGGATGTGGGGAAAACAGTAAAGGTGGACTCATCAGAGAACAATACATGTTTCACATTGTCCACAGCCCAAGATTTGCACTCCTTGCACCATTGAAACCGACGTTTGGCATTGGCATGAGTGACCAAAGGTTTGGCTATAGCAGCCCGGCCGTGTATATTGACCCTGTGGAGCTCCCGACGGACAGTTCTGGTGGAACGGAGAGATGAGGTACACATTTAATTCTGCCGTGATTTGGGCAGCCGTGGTTTTATGTTTTTTGGATACAATCCGGGTTAGCACCCGAACATCCCTTTCAGACAGCTTCCTCTTGCATCCACAGTTAATCTTGTTGGATGTGGTTCGCCATGAAACCTCCCACATTAAAATGACAGGTGTTTCAGTTTCATTGTCCAACCCCTGTAGATGTCAGTGCATCTCACCACAGCCGAGCTCATCTTCATCATTTTCACAGTCTACGGTTCCATCACACTTAGCCAAGGTACTGATACACTGAGACGATGAACCACAGCGAAACTTTCCCACACAGCCTAGACCCACTGTAGATAAAAATAAGACAAAAAGTATACATATATGTTTTATTCTGAACATATGGCACACAAAAAAATTACAAGACAAACACCCAGTACATATAGTTACTGACAAAAACACATACCAGCTTTAAATATGTAAATCACTATAATTGGCAGAGAGACTGAATGTGGGTAATATGAATGGAATGATAGTGTTATTGAGGGTGTAAAAGTGGGTGAATGATGGTCAAAGAGGTAGCCTTATTGGCACATCAGACATCAAACACTGTTGGAAAGATTTTGATAGGGATCACTGTGTTAGCAGGAGGGTAGGTGGACATCTTGTGCAACTGCCTGGCATGTTGGAGGGTCTGTTTACAACATAGTGTGGGATGATATAACTTTTGAGAGCCCTCAAACAAGCACTGGTTCTGTTGGACCACTGCAACATCTGTACAATATGTAGTTTATAGTCCATGTGACATTTGTTTGTGTCAACTAGAAGTGCAGAATTACTATTTATCTAAAAAAAAATGTATCACTTTTAGAATCAGTAGCCTTCATGAAGACCATTGCAATGAGGCTTATGACGTTGCCCAGTACAGCAGAGCTGGGGCTCCACCCTGAAGCCAGGCCCGAGGTCAGGACTCGTCGGCGAGCACCTGGTGGCCCGTATACTTCTCGTGAGACCTGGCCAGGCAAAGCCCAAACAAAACATGTGAAGCCATCTCTCAGTGGGCCCACCATCTGCAGGGGCAATGATAAGGATGAGTTCAAAGAGGATTGGGTGACGGTCGAAAGCGGAGACCTCGACGACCCAATCCCCGGACACTTAAACCGACTCTAGGGATTCGAAGAGATACCTGCTAGAAAGAGTCGGAAGCACCTCTACATGGGCTCTGGAACCCAGCTCCTCGAGAGCGGTTGGACTCTTTCCTACTCTAGAATGGCCCACGGGGGAGAGGCGGTGGGCTGGTTTTGCTTGTCGTTTCCCAGCTCAGCCTTCTCGTGTTGGGGTTTACCCCGGTGGATGAGAGGGTCACATCCCTGCGCCTTTGGGTCGAAGAGGTCTCTGACTGTTGTTTTGGCCTATGGGCTAAGCAGCATTTTGGAGTACCTGGCCTTCTTTGCATCCCTGGCATGGGTGCTGGACGGAGCCCTTCTTGGGGACTCCATCATTTTGCTGGGGGACTTCAATGCCCACATGGCAAACGACAGTGACAGCTTTAGGGGAGTGACTGGCAGAAATGGCCTTCCCGATCTGAACCCAAGTGATGTTTTGTTTTTGGACTTCTGTGCCATTCACAGATTGCCCATAATGAACACCTTGTTCAAGGGTGTACATCGGTGCAATTAGCATCAAGAAACTCTAGCCCAGAGGTTGATTATCGACTTTGTAGTAGTGTCTTCCAACCTGGCTGGCTTTTGGGACTCCAGAGGCAGCTGGCGATTTTGGTAAACCTTCTGGCAGCTTAGTAGAGGTAAGCAGTGCTTTGCCAACACTGTTTACAGCGGGGGTGGGGACCTGTTTACATTATCGGGCGATGGAAGGAGTAATTCGTGGATGTCCTAAATCATGCCATCACTCCTTCCTTGGTGGAAGCAGAGACTGAGGACCCGGAGCTGAATTAGTTCCTCACTCAGGCCAAAGTCACCGAGGTAGTTAAAACGACCCACTGTGGCAAGGCCTCAAAAGTGGAGGAGATTCACACTAAGTACCTCAGGTCTCTGGATATTGTGTCGCTGTTGTGGCTGATGCGCCTCTTCATTGCTTGGCGGTCAGGGACAGTGCCCTTGGACTGGCAGACCTAGGTGGTTGTCCCCCTTCTTATGAAAGGGAACTGGAAGGTATGTTCCAACTACACTGGAATAACACTCCTTAGCCTCCCCAGAAAAGCTGAAGCTGTGGTGTTGGTGATCACTCTGTGGGGGTATCTCCGGCGTGCTGCGGAGAGCTACACATGCCAGGCTGAAGCGGTGGAGGAGCAGCAAGTGGCGAGGGAGCAGCTATTGCCATTCTGGGGTTCAAGGCTGGTGATTCCCCTTCCAGGAGGCAGTCCACTGTGCCTTGCTCTCCCTCAGTCTCTTCCCCACGCCGCAGACTCCAGTCTCCGTGAGTCGATTACCTCCGCTGCCTGATCCTGATTCCGTTCCTGTTCCTGTTTTGGAGGGGTCCGAGGATGAACCGCCCTCACATCCTGTTCTTGCCCGTGAGGGGTTTGGGGACAGACTGCCTTCATTTCCTGTTCCTGTCCTGGAGGAGCTCAAGAGCTTGCTTTGAGGATGAGCCGCCTCCACTTCTGGTTACTGATCCGGGGGAGCTCGGGGACAAGCTGCCTCCACTTCTGGTTCCTGTCCCGGTGGGGCTCGAGGACGGGCCGCCTCCACTCCCTGTTCCTGTGCGTGAGGGGTGCGAGAACGCACTTCCTCAGTCTGCTGTGCCTCAGCGGCTCCGCCCCAGATCTCCAAGGCAGAGTTCGCCAGGTCCCAGCGGTTTCTGCATCGCTCGCCAGGGGTCCACTGTGGTTTCGGGTCACCAGAGCTCCACCGCCGGCTTCCTCGCGGCTGTCCCCCACACTGTTCTCCTGGTCGGCTGCTCTAAGGGTCCTCTACTCTGCTCTGCTCTGCTGGACTTTGGGTCTCACTGGGATGACCTCCGAGCCGCCCGCCTAAACTCTGTGTCTACTCGGGACGACCTGCAGGCTGCCCGGCCGCCTGGCTAAACTCTGGTATTCGCACGCGTCGACCTTCGGGTTTTGCTTCTGGTTTTGTTCGGGTAATTTTTTGTTTCTGGCCCTGTTTTGGGTACTTTTTTGTTTCATTGGTTCTCCCTGTTCTCTCAGTTTGTATTTAAGCTCCTTCGTTTTCATTGTTCCTGGCTGGTTTCTTGCTGTGGTAGTTCTGTTCTCCATGTTTTGCTGTCGTGTCTGGTCTGGTATTCTGGTCATGTAGCCCTGCTGTCTGGACTCCGTATGGGCAATAATTAAAACTCATTTACCTTCATTCTCCATGTTTCCAGGAGTACTTCTCTGCACTTTGCTCCTGCCACAACCCGTATTATGACACTTGATTGGAAAAGGATGACTTGTGTGGTAGATTAAAACTTTGTTTGGTAGATTAAAAGGGTTACTGTTGTTTTTACCATATGTGAAAATTAATTCTGTGTAGATAATTCTGGGCAACGTGCAAGGCTATTCCAGGAACAAGTTGAGAAAAGGAAAAGTTCTTGGCTTGAGGAAAGACTAATGGACTTGTTATTGTAGAAGCGAGCATGTAGGCCGGATAGAAACAGTCCAGCTGGAAAGTATTATTATTATATCTTGAATCTTGCCAGGTCGCTTTGACATTAGAGTTAAGTGTGCCAGAACATATGCGTGTGGAAAGCATACATCGGATTGGTCATGGGTTTCACATACACAACAATGAAATGACTTTTGTATGTACACACCCTGACTCGTGTCAGGGATTTGGGATTCTTTGGGATTTTGTATTATGAAGATGTTTTCAGAGATGTGTTCTGAGTGAAAGATCCCCCGCATCAGCTTTGAGAGGAAACCATTTGTCTTTTCATCATTTTTATATTTTAGGTGAACTTCCTTCTTCATTTTAGAGGGGAGCTCCTGCGAATGCTGCGCCAGTTCATTGTGGTGAAGAAAGTGCTGAGCTGGAAGGCGTAGTTCTCAATTTACTGGTTGGTCTACCTTCCCACCCTTACTTATGGACATGAACATTGGGTCATGACTGAAAGAACAAAGTCCCAAATAAAAGCAGCTGAAATTAGCTTCCTCTTTAGGGTGACTAAGAACTCCACATCGAGAGGAGTCAGCTGAGGTGGCTGCAGAGTGAACTCCCAAAAATTGGTGCCTTGAGACACATGACCTTAAGGTTCTTCTAGCAAAACATTTAAAGAAACATATCAGGTTAGGATAGGTTTACAGCTTTCCTGTAATGTTTTACTAGAATGGAATTGGGTCTGAAACAATGCCTACTAAAATCTAGAGTTCATGAGGATGGCAGACACTACAGCACATAAATATCTGCACAATAAGTTGCACATTCACAGATGGTAAGTAGAGCAGAGTATTTTTTTTGGTGGAGCTATGGTGGAGAAAAGACGTATTTGATACACCACCGATTTTGCAAGTATTCCCACTTAAAAAATGTAGAGGTCTGTAATTTTCATCACAGGTGCATTTCAACTGTGAGAGACTATTTTGGTCTCATCTGACCACATAACCTTCTCCCATGCCTCCTCTGGGTCATCCAGATGGCCATAGGCACACTTGAAATGAGGCTGAACATGTGCTGGATTGAGCAGGGGGACATTGCCTGCGTGCTGCAGGATTTTAATCCATAGTGTGTTACCAGTGGTAGCCTTTGTTGGTGCCCGCTTCTGTTTGGCGAGGGGGTGGCTGTCCCAGCCGCTGCAGCAGAGGTATGTCGTTTGAATGTGTTCGCGCCTGACATGCTGGGGCGCCTCTGACTTTGTGGTGCGGGGTTGGTGGGGTGCCCAGTCTTTGGCATGCTTTAGTGGCCTTCCTCTGCTGCTTGATCCTGTGGCTCTGGCTCCCAGCCTGGCAACAAGTTGTGGTCGCAGTCGGGTGGGTGGGGCAGTGGAATGTGTGGAGTGTACCCGCACTCTCTCTCATAGATGCGCGGGATGGGTCTGCTGGCATTGGCCTGGGGTTTGGGAAGGCCTTCAGGTGTGCTGCTCTGCCCACTGTCGTGTCCAGGGGAGGGTGGAGTCAGGGGGCAGGTTGTGGGGTACAGAGGAGGGATTGCAGCATGTGTGGTGGGGAGGTTGACTCTTTTTGAATGTATATTTGCTGGCATTTGGATTGGCTAAGCAGTGATGGTTGAGCTAGCTGGTTGGTGGATCTCCCTAGGCTGACATTGCAGTGGCGCCAATGTCGTGTGTTTGTGTGGTTAGGGTCCATCAGCCCTGGGTGCACACCGCTGCCCAGGTACTGCTTGGCAGGTGAGCTGATCCCATCTTTGTCTGGGGTCTGAGGGTCCGGTGTGGGTACAAGGCTCAGTGATGTCTGCTCTTTTGCGCTCACGGGCGGTGGCTTGGGTGGAATTGTGCGGGGCCCTTGCCGTTGCAGCACGCTGTGTTGTGGGGGTGCTTGCAATAGGAGCTTTGTGTAAAGCTCAAATTGTATGGATGTGTCTTTGTTGGCTTTTCAGGCGTGGTGTTCTCTTGTCGGTATGTGCGCTTGTGGGGAGGGAATTAATGGCATTTGTGTTCAGGAGCATGTGTTCGATATCTGTGTCCTGGTTGGGGGTGGCCCCGTGGGGAAATTCATGTTGGAGTTCGTAAGGGGTGGGAGGTTTATGGGGTTGAGATCGGAATTCATTGAGGGGGTGGTTCTGGTCTCATTTGAGCTGGGTGGACTGCTCTTCTTTTGTTTGTGGCCCCCTCTCTGGATGGGGACGCTGGTCGATGGGGGTCAGGGCAGGGCTTCAGGGTCTGGGCCAGGACTGTTTAAGTTCGGGCAGATCTGGACTGATGGCTCGGGCAGTCTGCTTGTGTCCACCTCGGAATGAAGGGGACCACCTCCTGGGTCTGGGCGCTGGTTGCCTTTCTGGGGAATGGTAATCTGGACCTGAGAGTAAAGTGTGTATGGAGAGTGCGAGTGAGTGTATAGCGTCAATAGTTGTTTGTCTATACATTGGATGAGTGGGTGTTAGTGTTTTTATGTGTAAGCATGAGGGTGGGAATGTGTGATTGATGTGGAGGAGCAGCAGCTCTACTCCTCACCCTATCTCATAGGGACTGCCCAGCCACCCTACAGATGAAGCTCATTTCAGCCGCTTGTATCGGGATCTCGTTCTTTCGGTCATGACCCAAAGTTCATGGCCATAGGTGAGGGTAGGAATGTAGACCGAACGGTAAATCAAGAGCTTCGCTTTTCAGCTCAGCTCCCTCTCCACGACAACGGACCAGCACAGCGTCCACATTACTGTGGCCGCCACACCAATCCGTCAGTCAATCTCCCGCTTCATTCTCCGCTCACTCGTGAACAAGACCCCGAGATACTTGAACTCCTCCACTTGAGGCAGAAACCTGAAGAGGACATGCCAGCCTGGCGAGAACCATGGCCTCGGATTTGGAGGAGCTGATCATCATCCCAGCTGCTTCACACTCGGCTGCAAACTGCCTCATCGCATGCTGTAGGTCTTGGCTATGGGGGGCCAGGATGACCACGTCATCTGCAAAAAGAAGAGACAAAATTCAGTGGTCCTCAATCCAGACCCCTCCGGCCCTTGGCTGCGTCTAGAAATCCTGTTGATAAAAGTTATGAACAGGACCGGTGACAAACAGCAGCCCTGCCAGAGTCCAACACGCACCAGGAACGGGTCCGACTTAATGCCGGCAATGCAGACCAAACTCCTGCTCTGTTTGTACAGAGACAGGATGGCCACTAATAAAGGGCCCCCGACTCTGTACTCCTGGAGCACCCCCCACAGGGCACCACAAGGGACACAGTCGAATGTCTTCTCCAGGTTCACAAAACACATTTGGACCGGTTGGGCAAACTCCCATGAACCCAGAGGTGGTCCAGTGTTCCACGGCCAGGACGAAAACCACACTGCTCCTCCTGAAGCCGACGTTCGACTATCGGCTGGACTCTCCTCTCCGATACCCTGGCATAGGCCTTACCAGGAAGGCTGAAGAGTGTGATCCCCCTATAGTTAAGACACACCCTCCAGTCACCCTTCTTATGAAGGGGGACCACCACACCGGTCTGCCAGTCCAGAGGCACTGTCCCTGACTGCCACGCAATGTTGAAGAGGTGTGTCAAACATGACACCCCCACAACTCTCAGAGACTTGAGGTACTCATGGCAGATCTCATCCACCCCCGAAGCCCTGCCACCATGGAGCTTTTTAACCAACTCGTTTACTTCAGCCTGGGTGATGAATAAGTCCAACCCGGATTTCCCAGCCTCTGCTTCCACCAGGGAATGTGACGGCAGAATTGAGGAGATCCTCGAAGTACTCCTTCCACTGCCTGATAATGTCCCCAGTCGAAGTTAGCAGTTCCCCACCCCCACTGTAAACAGTGTTGGTGAAGCACTGCTTCCCCCTCCTGAGACGTCGGGTGTTTTGCCAGAACCGCTTCGAGGCCAACCGGTAGTCCTTCTCCATGGCCTCATGGATCTCCTCCCAGGCCGGAGTTTTTGCCTCTGCCACAGCCCAGGCCATGGCACGCTTGGCCTCACAGTACCTGTCAGCCGCCTCAAGAGTCCCACAAGCCAACCACAGCCGATAGGACTTCTTCAGCTTGACAGCATCCCTTACTGCCGGTGTCCACCACCAGGTTCAGGGATTTCCGCCGCGACAGGCACCGCAGACCTTACGGCCTCAGCTACGGGCAGCAGCATCAACAATAGATGCGGAATACATGGTCCACTCGGACTATCACGCCTGTCCAGGTGTCACTGTCGTTTCCCACGTGGGCGTTGAAGTCCCCCAGCAGAATAATTGAGTCTCTGGGAGGGGCACTATGCAGCAACCCCCACAGGGATGCCAAGAAGGCCATCTGCAGTCTGTGGGCAAGAGCCAGGGTACACCCTGGACAGGTCGCCAATTCGTCGCAGAGTCGGCACTTCATCTCAAGGACGCAAATCCATCACAGGGGATTATTATTTTTTTATTATTAATATTTATAAACAATTATATCCAATATTAATCATTAATAATTTATTATTCGTAACCAAAATCATCCACAAGGTTGGCGTACTATTTTCTATTATTAACTATAATTATTAACCAAACTCACCAAAACTTTACTATCACTGTATTATCACACAATTAACCAAAAAGGATGTTATGAGAAAGACCTTTGACAAGCAAATCACTTTTACACAAAAATAAGCACTATACCCTGGGTGAGAATTTATTAAATCAAATATTTACACCTTACAGTCAAATGTGCCAGTCAATGAAACTTTCCATCTTAAAATTATTAATACTCATTAAACTACTGAACAGAGGAAAAATAATAATAGTAGTACAACAGAAAAGCGGGACTGTTGTATTATCCCAAAATAACTTCAAACGGTAAAAATATGACTTAATAGCTTTCTTAAAAGCCAGTCAATGAAGCCCAGGTTAACTTTAAAAACACTCTGGGAAACACCTTCACCCAGCCGAAGCTGCAGAGGAAGAGTCAGCTCTATTGTAGACACAAACAGTTCAAAGGCACACAAAAAACCCCAACTTACGATCTTGGGGGTCATCAACATTAGACATAAATATACTGACAATACATAATTGTTGGCTTTGTGTTGATATATTTATCATTATAATCCTGTCCTCTAGATTTGTAACTGTGTCTAATATTATGAAATTAACATTATATTTAAATTAAAATTGCTTCTCCCCTTTCCCAGGAGTTACAGTGGCTTGTAAAAGTATTCATACCCCTTGAACCTTTCCACATATTGTCACATTACAACCACAAACTACAAAAAATATATTTTATTGGGAATTTTATGTGAAAGACCAACACAAAGTGGTATACAGTTGTGAAGTGGACAGAAAAATTATACATGATTTAAAAAATTTTTTTATAAATAAAAAACTGAAAAGTGCAGTGTCCTCCTTTGCTATTACTACTTCTGTTTGAACTATGACCAGTACCACAATGACCCGCAATGAATCATGGGATAGGGTGGGCAATGATGAATACACTGGACCTTGCTCTCGGTGGAAGACACACGCGTTTTCTCTCTCTCCCTCCCTCCCTGCTGATTCCTGCTTCTGCTTGTGTCTGTATTTTTCTCAGAGCCTCACTTTGCATATCCTCCAAACTTAGAAATTATGGATTTGGTCAGCTGGTCTCTCAACGTAATTGATCAAATGTTTTCAACGGGAAGAAAGGGTAAAGGAGAACCCTCTTGTCCAGACGGGACGTTCTTCTCTGGATACACAATGGATTCTTGGCACCAGTGGAAGATTGTGTGTCTGACTACGATGTCGGTCGAGGACGTACATGTGTACATATTTGGACTTTTGATAACAGGATTTCTGCTTTTTGGAGTTGGTGGTTACCTGGCTTATCGAGTGATTCGCAAAACGTGGGCGGCTGTTCAAAGCATTCCAAAGCTGCCTGCAATGTTGGATGGAGTCTGTAGGGTGATCAACACTCAGACTGAAATGTTAAGAGAGCAGAATCTCAAGCTGGACACGATTCTTGAACAGAATTGCAGCCTGGCAACGGTTGGACTCAGAGGTTAAAGGATATAATCTTGGAGAAGTTGTACGCTCGAGATCTGCGGAAAATACCAGAAATTTGGCTATTTGGATTCGCAATTGAGACATACCAGTAGACTCTTAAGTTGGTTGGAAATTCACAACTGCCTGAACCACAACATTTATTGTTTTTCTAAATCTGGCGCCCCAATGTGGCCTTGGCAACTTCTGCTAACTGGCTATCGACAAAATATCTCCTGGATGTTATATAAACACAACGCTCTTCCTCCCCACTCCCCTACGAGATGTGTGCTGGTAGGGGAGTGCTATGAGCCGATTGCTATGGAGTGCTATGTAGCCGATTGATAAAACTTCCTCCTGTCTTCTCAAGGACAATGGCGCTTCTATCAGTGTTGACAGTCTAGTTCTTGCAAACACACTCAGACTTACATTCGCACCCTCAAGATTTCACCGTACCCTTGCTAAATCTTTACTTATGTGTGTGTTGCTTACCCCTGCTGAGGTTTTTTTGTACTACTTCAGACTGTATTCTGCTCAGAATAGAGTCTGAAATATGATTTTTTTTTCCCTCACTTACTTTAGCTAAATGTGTGATTTAATTACTTTTCATAGATTTTCAGATTTCTTAGGATTACCAGCAAAAGCCAAATATTATTTATATATGAAAATTTGACTAAAGCCGTTTTTACACCAATGACCAGAGATTTTTAGATTTCTTAGAAGGATTGTATTACAACAATTTCATACCAGTGAAAGCCAAACATTATTAGTATTTAAAAAGTTTGGAGTACAAATGTTTTATGCCAGTGACCTAGCTTATTTGAATGATGAGACCACAACTTCCTCATACCAGCAACCTCAAAGATTAATATTTTAATTTTTCTTCTAGCACGGGATGAATTCCTTACCACAGAGGAATTAATGAGCTAATTACCTCTATTAGAAAGATTGGATTAGAACCAGCTCTTACCAGTAAACTCCCAAGGATTATTTATGTCATTTGATTTGTTTTTCTGTGTTTGATTTTCTGTATCATTGTAATGTTTTTCCTCATGTACAGCGCTTTGAGTGCCCTGTTGCTGAAAAGCGCTATATAAATAAGCTTGACTTGACTTGACTTGACTTGACTTGACCCATCCTTCAAATCTGGGGAAAAAAGGAGGCATTTGTCGGCCGCATTTAGAGGAGCCTTCGAATTTGCACAGCCTTGCTATGACGTAATTGGCCTAAAATGCAGCCTTCACGGATGCAGACCCCTAACCCTAAGCCCATTTTGGCATATTACCTTGTGAACGTGTTTTCTTTACCGCTTCCAAAGTCCCATTTAATAGCCTACAGCACCCTCTTCTGGTTGTCTTTGGTAATACATTGCATATTTGCAACTTAATTTGGACCGTTCACTTTCCCCGCCATGGACGGGGCACCGTCGGTCACAAGCATGTTAATGTGGTCCAAGTCCAGCCCATTGTCTTTAAAAAAATCTACAATTTTCTGAAAAATTACTGCAGAGGTGGTATGTCACTCTAATAATAGCAGGCCTGATAAGTCCTCTCTGAAACAGTCACCATCAAAGAAATGAACAAATAAACAAAGTTGACCCGTGCCAGAACAATCCGTTACTTCTGAGCCAAGAATGTCCAACCTTCTTCCAGTAGACAGTGTCCGACATAGGTATGGACTTGATGATGGCTAGCACTTGCTCTTTTAAATGGTTGTCAGTGACTACTTCTTCTACTGCAGCTATTAAGCAGTCTTTTACTGTCTCAGAATAGATGAAAGGCTGCTTCTTTTTGCCAAGCATCCACGCCACATGAAGAGAAGCTGCGGTGGCTCTCATAATTGTCTTTGAGACGTATAATTTTTTGCTGGCAAACATCTGAACCCAGTGGAAAAGTCTCGTTGAAGCCACAGTGTCTGGTAAGAAAATGTCTCCGCAGATACATTGGGTTACCTTCAGCAGTTTCAATAAAAGCATATTTATCTGTCCATTCAACTGTTGAATATATGATTTTCAATGTCAACTTTTTTTTTTTTTTAGCTTCGAAAGCGACATGGTTTTGCTGCTTTTTCAATTTCCTCTTGTTAGCAAGCATTAAACATGGCCATCATGGGGTCATTAGGTTAGAAAGCCAGGAACAGGATTTTTTTTCGTTAAAGCAATGACCTTCTCGGTTGGAATTGTTCTCAGTTCAGATTCTGTAGTTCATCTGTCATTTTATTTAATCTAAAACTAAAATAAGATTAGATATTAAACCAACAAAAACATAGAATCAATGATTTTATTCTATTTTAAGACTTAAGTCACTCGCAGACAGACTGACGGGCGATGTTGCACCTTCCTGTCATAGATCTTCTCTAAAGCAAGATTGCCTCTCCTACTGAAATATTTGACTTTTCAAATATTTCACTTCCGGCCCACCAGTTGAATAGCCCCGGCCTACTCGGTCAATCCTTAGTTAATGTTCTCCTTTATGTGCAAAATCTGAGGGTACTAAAGCCAAAATATCATGCAGCTACTATTATAGCTCAGCTAAAATTTTCATATGAATTTAATTCTTTCTAAAAATTAAATGTGCTAGAGAATTTCACATTGAATTGTTAACCCTTGAAATGAAAAAAAAAAAAACTTTCTGTTCAACAACTATGTATAAGAATAGTGTAGCTGTTTGTCATTGCCAGAAACACAGAAGTAACACAGAGCTGAGCTCCTCACCTCCAAGGCCAATGCTGAGAGCAAGAAACGTCACCAAGATGAGACCTGAAGCAATCAGCAGCTCAAATCGATGTGCAATGAGTCTGTTCTTCCATCCATTATCCAAGTCATTGTCTGTTAATAAACAAAAAGCATTGAACAATAACAGTGTTTAAATGTTTAGGGAATAATCAACTCAACACCTGCTGAACACTTGGGAAAGTTCACTTAGTTCACCTTATACACTCAGGGCCTGATCTTCAAAGATTGCAAGTAGGGGGCACTAAATTGCTTGCTCAAAAAATTGCACATTCAATAAGTGGGTGTGTTGTGCGCGATCTACAAAGATTGTGTGGTCAACAGATGCAAAAGAGGTGCAGACCACCCTATTTAAATGAGGAAATTGCATGTTCTACTGGCTGTCTGCTACTGCCCCACGGATCCTCTCTGCTGTTGTGCTTAAAACATGCAGGGGTTGTTGCACTGCATCATTATGAATGATCCAGTTGCTGATTTTTTCCTTCTGTTCCTGTCATAATTTGAGGTGAAGCAAGATCAAAGTACAAGCAGGAGGACGGGAGCCGCATGGTAGTGATGGGACATTTGAAGCCAAGCTTCAAGGCGTGTAAAAAGGGAAAGCCAGATGAAGCCCCGCTTTTAGGCTTGTACTGTCTTTCGGAAAACCACGTGAACGATGACAAACGATGCCTTGCATTTTCGTGGACACGTCACTGCTTCATTTCGAGTGTCAAATTTCCAAATAAAAGTGTGATGACACTTGTGGCTTTGTGGTTTGTTGTAGTAGTTTGGTCGCGTGTCAGTAGAGATAAGAGCATCTGAGAAGAGCATCGTCAAGAGTAGGAGCATCTGAGAAGAATGGACCCAACAAAAAAAGGAAAACCTCTCCCATCTGTGATTACTTTGAAATGTCTGCTCAAAACAAGGTTTGTGTAAAGTGTGTTTGCAGCACATTACCTGATTGCATTTCCATCTTTACCAATAATTCTGTATCAATGAACTTTCATCTTTGTATTTCAGGTTAAATGTTTGTTGTGTGCCAGGAAGCTGGTATACAATAATAACACCTCATCAGTGCTTAGGCATTTCAGAGACACACATGAAAAAGAAAAAGCACACACTTCAGACGCAGATACCAGCCTGTGTATGACATTTGTTCCTGTTCAAAATTATTTGACATATATATATCCAAACAAATTGTAACATATTTTCACTCAAGCACCATAGGTAAAGAAAAGCTAGAAGTAATACAGATACAGATGGTAGACAGTCACAAAAGCTTGTCACTGATGTGGAATAGCACTTATCTGATGTGTTGGAACATCTGTTTCAACTGAAAGAACCTGTGGCAGTAGCCCTCACAATTCTTAAAATTGATATAACCTCACTCTCTTGTCAGGAGTATCAAACTATTGAGGAGTGCTTACCTGTATTATTCCCTTTTTACTTGGCAACATTAGAGCTCTCAGAAGAGAGAACGGTCTCAATCTCAAAGGTAATACCCTTAATGAACATGCTGTTGTAATTATGAATATGAATATATTATTTAATATTTAATATCAATACTTTAATATTTATTAAATAATATTTCGGTCTGTTAAGGGTTGTCCCGTGAATACCAGCCTAATAAGGCGGTGGCATTAGGACAAAGTTGAAAGGGATGAGCCAAGCTCTGACATTATTGAACAGCAAAACTCTGCACACACATGGAATGAATTCACACGATTTCTTAAAATACAAGAATTTATTCACAAAACTAAGTCAACTCAAAGTCAAACATATTTCAATCAACAAACTTTTCACCATGCTAAAACAATCCAACTAAACTACCAAGCAGAATTAAAGAATAAGGAAGACTAATGGGTTATGTACAATATAAACAAGTTGATCAAAGATGGTTGAAAACCATGACCGGAAGAGTGATCCAACATTACCATGCAATGTTATTTATGTTTGAGAACCAAGGATTATCTTGAAGAATCTGGAAGTGAAGTGAAGTTAATCTTGGAACTAACTTAGGCAATAATTGGCATACCTTTAAAAACCATTCACAATGCAAGATCAGATAAAATATTATTTTAATAAAATAATATTTTAAGAATGATTTGCTGGATAAAACCAACCTTCTGGATGACCAATTCTCAACAGTATTAATTAGCTGCCTTTATTTAGTAAAATCATATTTAAAGAAATATTATGGTATTATGGTCCATATGATATCGTGATCGTATGACACTCTTGGATCCAGTTTGAAGAGTTATGTCAGTTTGCCAGCAAAGAGACATTAGCGTGCTGTGTCCCTCCGTCCAGTTCCCCTGGGTGACCCGCGTAGAAGAGACAGGATGTAGCAACAGCTGTGTTTTAATTTGGACAGTGACGTCATGGGAAGTCCGCTGTTACCCCTTTTTCCTGGCTGCGCTGGAAGTAGGTTAATGCGATTTATTTTGAAAGTTCCAGAAAAGCTCATACTGGCCATTCATGTTGTCCCCATGGCTGGGGTCCCAACAATGCTGCACCATTCAGTACTTGCAAAATCAGCAAATATTACCAGTGTTGCTAAAACATCTCTCAGGCAACCTTTTAAGGCGTGTCAGAGAACACGCCTTAAATGTATTAAGTAAAGAATCCCTGACCATAATGACAATGGCCACATTACTTGACCCCAGTTTTAAAACTCTTGGCTTTCTCAGCCAAAACAACGCACAAGAGTCAGTACGGCAGCTACAATCTGAATGTACTGCACTTATAGCTTGCAGTGAAGCTCCACTTCCACGTCCATCAGATGCAGGAGAAAGCACCAGCAACTCTAGGGAGTTTTGATTTATTCTGTAAATTCCTTGACTTTGACATTAGTACTGCAGTAGGCCTCAACGCCTCATCAGGAGGAACAATAAGAGAGGCAATGGCAGATTCGACTGGGGGCATGCAGCTCAACCCAAATTTGGGCGCCTCATGCATGGCAGCCAGGGCCCTGCCATCCGCCGTTGGGCAAGAAAAGGCCCTCGTGTCTGTCCAGCAAGCATGCAGCTCCTGGACGTATTCCGCCGAGGGAGGAACGACAAAGGCAAAGAAGTGCTAGATGGAGCAGACTGGGCTGGTGGAACATCCAGCTGCAAACGGCCCAGAGCCATTCTAATTGCCGCAGACACTGGCTCCCCTGCACCTCCCTCAGAGGCCCCGGAGCCCGAACCTGAGGTCCGGGAGCCCAACTCCGCAAAGTTCTCTTGAAAAAGATTATCGACAAACACATAATCCTCCACTTCTGCCAGGAGTCCATCGTGTATCCAGAGAAAAATGTCCCGTCTGGACAAGAGGGTTCCCCTTCACCCTGTCTTATCATCGGGAAAATTTGATCAATTGCATTGAGAGACCAGCTGACCAAAACCATAACTCAGAATTTTGGAAGTTTTGCGAAGAGAGGCTCCAAAAAAGAAATACAAGACACAGCTGAAGCAGGGCAGATATGGTAGGGTGCGGGAGACAGAGAGAAAGCGTCCTCCTCCACCGAGAGCAGAAAGAAGAAAAAAAAAGAATTAGAGAAAAGGAAGAGGACACCTCTACATTTCTTCAAATCAACACATACAGGACTCTAGATGCTCAAAAGAAACAAAAAGACAGTAATTCCATGCTTTGTTGTTATTACACAGACAATTGTTCAGATTTTTGGTATGATCTTCTGTTTAAAACATTTTTCCGTTCCTGAAAGCATCACTTTCTTTGGTAGCAGCTCGCAGCTCATACTGCACGTATGGTCACAAATGCTAGTTGTTATGCCTGAGCGCCTGCCGCATCATACACCAACGTCATCACTGCTCCAGCCATGGCCAGCTAATATCACTACAGTGTTGTCTTTCTTTTCAGCATACACGTTAGGTCCCTTTAATAGCTCTCATTTTCTTGACTCCTCTCTACTTCTGAAGTATTTCCCCTGCATAATAGATTTTTCTAATCACTCTATAAGGTTTCCTTATGGTTTTTTCAGCAGCTACAAATCTTACTGTATCTGGTTCTTTTATGACACATTCAGATGTGTCCTATGTAGCTTCAGCACCCTTATGTATTACATTCCCTTGTACTCTGGGTACATTTAATTACAGGAACGCTCATTTGTCATTTATGCTCTAGAATTTTTTTATGTTTTTTCTTTCTTTTCTTTTCCTATAATCATTTGTCCTATGGCACCCATTGATTTACTGACTGGATTAACAGAAGGAATGTGACTTTCTTTGTGTGTTATTTAGTTCCTTTCACTGGGCAATTTGGAAGTACACTGCTTAAATGTCACTCATGAATTTTTCCTCGGTTATTTGTCGATCACATAAGAAATAATTTCTTTTATGATCGAAATTGAAAATGGAAAAATTCAAATAGGTAATTTTATTTAGTATCTTTTTTACTATGTGTGTCCTAGATCTTCGCACTCTGGAAATGAGGACTGAAGAGGCCTGTATGGAGTCACACATTAACTGTGACTGTCTTATCTTTTTCAGATGTCTTAACTGTCTTATCTTTTTCAGAAGTAGAAAACTAAAAGTATAATCAAAGAAAAATGTATGATTATTTTCTATTTTTCTACAATTATTAAATGTAATGAAGAGGGGTAAATGTTCATCAATTCTGATGTATGAATAAAAATGAAGCTTTAGCTGTAACTGGTGAGAAATACTGTGTTAGAAAGCTTGAGTCTGAGCAAATAAGGAGAGCACCATGGTCTGGGAGCCAGAAGTGGCAGAGTCATAACATCAGGATGGGAGGGGTAGAGGAGAGCCAGTTTCACGGGAACTCGGCATGGAAGGAAGGTCAACGAGCAAGCTCAAGTCATAACAAGCATGGGAGCGAGAAACGAGAATCCAGGTGCACGCTGTTTTTCGTCAGTCTGAAGTTCGAAAAACAGGCAAAAGTCATGGCACCAGGATGGGAGCAGGAGTCATGAAGGTCGAAAAACCGGCAAATGTCATAACACAGGGAGCCAGCTGCGGGCTGTTTACGACTCTATCTACGGAGGCTGGGAGACAGCACCGAAAAGTCACGGTTCAACCCGTGTGCCCTGAGAGGGCTGCAACTCAAAATTGAGAGTCTGAATTTCATCTGTTGCATTTTTATCAAGACAACCGATTGTTCTAAGTTTCAGGCTACTGGAAGTCCTGAACCAACTTCAATTACACCTCAAAGGTTTCCTTCAACTATTCAGCCTCTGGAAGCTACCAACTTTTGAAACATATGCCAACGAAGTTTTTTAAATTTTTTTATTTTTTTCCAACTTGACCATCAAAACCCCGAGCATCAGTTCCTGTCCACTTAGAGGAAGAGAACTAAAAATGTGCCTTTCACCCAAGAAGAAAATCACTCTTGCCTACTAAAGAAATCATTCCATTCGGATCCACGCTGAGCCTCCGTCTCCAAAGCCTCTTCAGCCTTACCAGTTTCAGCATTAGGGAAAGATAGGTTAAGTTGATTGATTTATTTCTATTATTCAAATTATTACATTTTGCTGATTTTTAAGCTGTTACTGACCCCTGCAAAAGCATTACTAATTAAAGAAAGCATATAAAATTATAGATTTATTGTGCACAGGGAATTATTTGAGTCACCTTATTTTTGGGTTTTTCGTTGGTCGTAAAAAGTCTTGTTGCCTGGTTCCAAATGATTTTAGGAGGTTTTTATAGGTTGCCTTAAGCCAAACTTGTTTTCTTATGCCAAATCAACCTAACCCATATACCAATGCAGGGAGAACAAAACGTGACTAGCCAAAACACAAATTCAATAATACAAACTAATCGGGAAGACATGACAGAGAACATAACTAGAAAACAATAAGAAACTAAAGCACAGGCAGAGAAAAATAATAAACAGAAACAAGATCCAAAAAGTAAGCTGGAAATAAGAATAACTAGAACCCTAACACAAACCAAAACACCCATGAATCATGTCAATTTGAGAAATTCGGCTATGATCTTGACAAATTTGTGCAGTATTTTCAGTCTGAATTGGATATTTCCCATGCTCTCATAGTAAAGTGGAAGATCCACCGGACTGCAGCAATGGCAGCCGGCGGTAATAGGACAGTATGGCTTCCTCGTCGTCTGCGGGCGCCAATGACCAGGTAACAATATAAAGCCTGGTTGTCATTATATTGCATGGGACAAACAGATAGAGACGGAGAGAACAACCATGTTTACCAATTAAAGTAGTTGAGAGAAACTGCTTGACATGGATTATCTGCAAGTCAGTTGCTGCAATAGTTCAGCTATCGCGAACTACATGAAGAATTGCAGCAACTTAATTTCTCAAATGATATTTGTGTTGTGTGCAGACATAAACAGCTGGGATCAGTGAAGCATATCATTTTTCAAAACCACTCACATAAACAAAGAATATCGATGATGTTTTAAAAACATTTTTAGTTCCCACGGTTCCTGAATGCAACACCTGGGAATATTTCCTTTAGGCGTCTAAGCTGTCAGTCATCATTCCACACCCAATGTCACCTATCTCACCCCCACACTAGAGGCTGACATTTTTTCGGGAATCCCATGGGTCACGGAATTCCCATGGGAATCCCGTGGGATGGGAGACAGCATTAGTAAAGATCACGATTAGGACGGGACAGGATAAAAAATGAACGGGAGCAGACGGGAGCGGGAGCTAACCAGTAGGAGGGAAAACAAACTAGGATCAATTGTCTTTGGAAATGTAAAACCGAGACTTTGTTATAAACTTTAAGAAAAAAAAATTTGGATCGACGCCCCCATTGTGTAGTTTTTTTCCAAGAAGAATATACTAAAATGTGAGTCAAACGAACTACATGACCCACAAGCCAACAGTGCTTCAGATCTATGTTTTCCACCTGATTCAGAATGGAGGGAGCAAACGCAGGTGGAGAACTGGACGTGGTAAAATTGGATTTCCAACGTAAAGTCAGAAGTTAGGACTTATCTATTAAACTCATAGAGCTGACAGGAAAGTCGCAAATATTACTGAAATTCAGGAGAGGTGAATGCAGTGTGTTAACATGCAGTATGCTGCTTGTAAAATGTGTTAAGTCATAATCAAGTACTCCAGTGATTAAGGCACATTTGTAAGGCAAATTCTGGATTGAATCAGCCTTGCATCTCTTCATTCGTCAAACGAAAGTACCATCACGTGTCAAGTCTCATCTGAGGGGAAAGGTACGGAGCCCGCGAGGGGACATGGTGGAATTTTTTTCTTTTGCGTCCCCACGCAATACTTTTGCATCCTCACGCAAAAGTTGTTAATCACCTTGAGAAAGCTGTGCATTTTGGAACAGCAGCACATATGACAAACTGCTCACAAAACAAACAACACTGATATGGCATCAGTATGCTTTATTTGTCATATGCAGGTTAACATGCAGTCAATAATGCGATTAAATGCTTAGGAAAAGAGGAACCGTTCAAATCACGATAAAAACAAAAGCACTAATGGCGTGCAAAAAAAAGTACACATCATGCAGCAGCAATAAGCAAATACAGATGTTGTTTCGTGCAGTATTATTGTCCAGAGTTCAGTAGTCTGACAGCTTGTGGATAAAAACTTCTTTAAGTCTGATTGAAGATCTTTTTAAATTTAAGGCCGATTTCAAAATAAACTCAATAAATCTCAAAAACGGTGTAGTGTTTGTTCCATTTTTGCAGTTTCTGGTTTGGAAACTATTCAAAAGGGTATTGCGAGATAACGCAAAGACTATTGCGTGAGAACGCAAAAAGTATTGTGTGGGAACGCAAAAGTATTTGCGAGCGAACGCAAAATTTGCGTGGGGACCCAAAAGAAAAACAATTCCCCCATGTCCCCCTTGCGGGTTTCCGTAGAAAGTTTCATCAAGGGAGGATATTAAAAAAATACGTTTGTGAAATAGAAAAAAATTTAATGTACCATTAAATGTACAATTTATTTTAATACATCATTAAAACTAAGTGTACCACTAATTAGGTCATGTTTTTCCTTTTGAAATTATACTTATTATTCATGGCACGTTTTAATTGCATAATAGTCCCCCTTTCATGATATAATGGTACATTTATTGTTTCTAATGATGTATTAAATAAATAAATGGTACCTTTAATTTGATGGCATAGGTAATGTTAACATTTCTTTCATGTCACATTTACTTCCCCTTTTGGGACATTCACAACATTTAATTTATTTAATGATGGATTTCATTGTATTAATTTTGTCCAGTTTGAGCCTCCATTCTTGATGCCTGTATAGGAGGTCATGTTCAGAATTTGAATCAAGTGGGGGCTGGGCAGACACGCATCTAAAACTTGCAGGGAAGGGGTTCCCCCGAGGGCCAGGGGCTGTGAACCATTGAGATACAGTTTTTTTTAAATTTTGAAGGGAAAGCCTTTTTGCCCTTTTGTCACCAAATACAGTTCTCTTGCTAGGTGCATTTTTTCTTTCGTTTCAGCAATTTGAAACATAAAAGTAAATGTCATTGTTCAAAGGAAAAAATCACTTAATAAATTAGTAAATACAACTATGTATTGTTTTGTTTATTCGGTTAAGATAGGCATGGTTTTTTTCCTTGTTTGATATTTTATTATTTCTTCATTATTATTCTTTTTACTTTACTACAGCTTTACTACAGCTAAAAACAGGGACCTAACTGGTCCTTCAAAGAAATTGCCAAAAGACTAAATGAAGAAAACAAAAATGGGTGTGGCACAGGAGTGGGAGTCATTCTAAATGGGAGCGGGATGGGAGTGGGAGTCAATATACAGGAGTGGGATGGGACAGGATTTTTTTTTTATGCTGGCCTGAGATTGGGATGGGACAAGACATTTTTCTGTGGGAGCGGGATGGGACAGGAGAGAAAATCCACTCCCGGGTCACCCTCTACCCTACACCGAGGGAGCAGCAGTTTGAAACTGAAAAATAAATCTGAAACTAAAACAAAAAAAAAATTGAATCTGTGCCAGTTAAGTCTGTTTTTGTTAATTCCTGCCTCCACCCAAGAGTGATATCTGTTTGCTTAAAATAAAGTCATTTTACCTATGGTCAATCCGCCTGTCCGTCTGCATTCTGGGGTCCCCTCTGATCAGTTACCCGGACATTTAAACATTTCTTTTCAGTTTAAAATCTTTTTTTTTCAGTTTCAAAAATAGTTTTCAATTTCAAAAATATTTTTCAGTTTCACATCTTTTTTTTCAGTTGCAAAAATATTTTTCAGTTTCAAATCCTTTTTTTCAGTTTAAAAAATGTTTTCGGACAAACTGTACGTCCCCAATTTAGCTCCATAGTCTTGCAAAGAATTTAAATTGTACATTTATGTGCATAATTTTCAATGATTTTACTATATTTGTTTTCTTTGTTTTGCCAATATTTTAACATTACACAACATGTTTGATTGTTTAAATTAATTTTGGTGACAAAAAATAATTTTTTACTGTATAAACCCTCCCTCCCCTAGCACATGTTCACTTTCAAAAAACGTACTCAAACTGATCCAGCTTCAATTGCTCTGCAATGACACAATGTTAGTCAATAATGCAATTTGTTTTGTTTGGTGACAAGGTTAAAGCGTATACTGTTTTTTTCACCTGCTGAAAAGTGGTTTTAGCATCCAGTTTGCAAATGAAGGATTCAATCTGAATTATAATGTAATGTCTATTTCTTTCCTATTAATTATATTGTCAACATCAAAGCACAGTGACTCCGTTGCATGATGTGCATATACAGTTAAACAGGCTGTGAGACCTTCTCTGACAGATGAACAGTTATATATGCACATGATCAGGTTTGTGCGCTTCTGCAGCGGATGATCTTACTATCAGCGATGGTGCGCTGGAATGACCCAGACGCAAGAAACAAAGTGTTGCAAAAAAAAGTGTTCATAAGCGGTTCGTCATGGCTTTTGTTTGTGATTGGCTCCAAATCAGACATTAAAAAATCCTACATAGAATCCTCTATTCTCATCTATTTTTATTATTTTGTTTTTCTGACAATCCAAATCTGTTAACACATATACAGAAGATTCTCTTTCTCCGTCGTCTGTCATTCTGTCTATGCTTCCTTCTCGCCACAGTGACACCACACATTTTTGTGTGCCAATTTGTAACTGCATTTCAAACGTGCTAAATCTAGATGTAAAAACTGCACCCACTATCAGTTTCAGGTTTGATAAATCGCATTGCGGGTGGTAAGGAATTACATTTCCAGATCCTGCTCCCTAAAATTTTTGTGTTTCGGTCATTATTCCATGTTTTGCATATTCATTAAGGCAAACATGCTAAAATCCTTTCACACGCAGTTCCCTTCATTTTGCACACGCAATTCAATTTACACCTGGTTTGTAGATCAGCTTTGCCCGTGCAACCCAGTTTGCACGTGATTTTGTATACACAAACCTTTTGAAGATCAGGCCCTTAGAAGCTTACATGAAAACATTTATTACATCATCACATTAGCGGCTTGTTTTCTCTTACTGAAATTTTTTTTATTTGGCCTACAGTTACTACAGAGATGTGGAAAAATAAATCTAGTACAGCATGCTACTTGAATAGTAGGGAAGCATTGTTCATTGAAACTCTCTTATCTTCTTATTTAAAAGCCCATGTTGTTTAGAAAAAGAACATGGGCTTTAGAAAAAGCACATGATTGGGTTTTATCCACATTTTTCTGGATGTGGATAGAAGTGGGGGAGTGGGTGAAAGGCAGGATCATGAGCCAAGGCAGACCACTTCAATGTAGATATTAGGATTACAGTTTAAACATAGAGATAATCATTTAATGATATAACTGACAAACTCTCATGAAGCTTACAGTACTGAATTAAATAAAATAATGAATTTAGAAATACCAAATGTTCAGCAGTGTACTATTTGTACTGATTACAGGCATCATAACAGGCATCATGACAATTGCTCTGCAAAAAGTTTTATGTTTTACAGTACCCTGATTCTTTTTATTATTTTTTATTAATGAAGAACTCAAAGCTGCAAGCAAAAACATCATATTGGCATATATATGGAAGCACTCAAGTTGAGGAGTTATATCGTATACATGCTGATGTCTTGACACCAAATATCTTGATTTATATAGAACAGAGTGTGGCAGCCTAAGTAGTTCTCAATGAATATTGTGAGCACACAAACACACTGCCACGCCCTGATTAATTTTTTTTATTAAGTTATGTCCTCCGACGTGGGGGGGCTGATTGGTTCCGGTAGTAATGCCCCACTGACAGTTTCTTCTGACAGCTGATCTGGTTCTCAAGCAAGTAGTTTTCCCTGTGGTTTGAGGTGGCAGTGAAGTGCCTTACCAGCATCGTTACCATGAGTTCAACCACCTGTTTGTCGCTGTGGTTGCTGCTCCTGGCTGAACCTTGTGTGCCACCAAGCACAGTTGTTTGGGTTTCCTTTTGGGGATTGGTGGAAAAAAACGAAGTGTAGTTTTTTTGTTGGACTGAACTGAGCCCTGAACTATTTAAACGATTTACTTAAAGAACTGATTAACATTGTAGGAACATTATTTTTTTGTGTAAATACATTTGAGGCTTGTGAAAGAGATTTTTTTTGGGGTAATTTTATTAATGTTTAGGGTGTTAAGCACTGTCATTTGTTGACCTCCTTTGTGAGGTTAAAGTGTTTCAAGGGAAAAACAGTTTAAAAAAAAATAATCTTATCTGTCAGGAGAGAGACCTGACCTGCACCCCAGACCTTGTATATATGTAACAGTCACAAAAGGAAACATCACATACAATTGGGGACTTTTGACATTGAGAGGTAAAGTGGTTGTTTGCAAATCTGTCATGGTAAAGAGGAAGTACACTCATATTTAAAACATCAACATGTCTCACCGAGAATAAATGGCTGAACTTTAGTGACTGCCATGGTTGGACTGGGTGCACCTGAAGGATGAGGCTCTGGCGGTTTGGATGGATCTTTCTCTGGTTGAAAGTCTGCAATAAAGCTGCCAAGGGTACTGACAATAAGAGTGTTGGGGGTTTCCAGCGTGGGGAAATCTTCCTCTGTAACCGAAACCACTTCGATCTTAGAGCTATCTGCACTCTTAGGTATCTCTGTCTTCAGTTCCTGCATGAAAAATATAAAAAGGAAACAATTAATTGATTTTTTCCCTTTGTAGAAGGTACATCTGGCCTGGCTTTGTGTTCAGATGTGGCACCTTCCTGGAAGGGGGCATTGGCTGAGCTGCTGCTGCCAACAACCTAATGCTCTCTTTCTACAATTGATACACTTGGCCCTGTCTTTCAGTGTTTAACCTTGTCTCTCTCCTAGACATAGCTACTGGTTGAGCTTCTACTGTGACTAACTGTATGTGTTCTCTTTCATACTCTAGACTTGACAACTGGCTCAGAGTTCATCGGCTTAGCCTTCTTTCTCTCCTGGATGAATCCACTAAAGGAGCTACAAAAAATTATGCTTCACTTTTTGTACTACTGGATCAGTGCTTCTGTGTTCTTTTTGTGTCCCAGTCAATTGTAGAAGATGGCCGCTCACACTAAGCCTGGTTCTGCTGGAGGTTTCATCCTGTTCAAAGGGAGATTTCCATTCCACTGTTGCTACCTGTATGCTCAGGATGAGGGATTGCTGCAAAGTCAATGCAAGCAACTGCCCACTGTCGCTACATGCTCATCGAGGAGGAGTAAATGCTGCAAGTCACTGACTCGATGCAACCTGCTGGGTTTACTTAGATAGAAAACTTTTTTAACCAATTTAAATAATAAACTGAATCCGACTGCACTGTTTGATCGTTAGTATTAATTGGAATGTACAGAATGTACCCAGCTTGAAAGCTGTATGATTCAAGTGAATTGACTTTGTAGAGAGGACTCGAGAGGACTTGTGATTTGGCACTATATAAATGAAACTGAATTGAACTGAAATTAATTAATTTCCACATTCACCAGGTCAATTTTGGTTTAGCCCAAAATTGTTTATCGCCCAAACAGATTTTGATTGAAAATGATTTTCATACAACCACAAAGTTTGTTTTAAATGGGGAATGAGACTGTCAGCTCTTAAACGACAAGAAAACAATGTAAGCATTTTAAATGGCATCCATTTTTGGAAAACTTTTTTTTGTCTTGATTTACATTTTTTTAAAATGAAAACCCTGCTACCCTTCTCAATAATCAATGAAAAATTTTCCTATTGGGGCAATGAAGCAATTAACCATTCTGATAATATTTTTTGCTAATTATTTTCTTTTGGTGTTTGGCTCCAAATCTTTGAGCCTGGGGGGCTTCCGTTCTATTATAATCTTTGCCCCCCTTCACAGATTCATCAGATTCAAGACAGGACTCCGTCTGGCCCCATTTCCCCAACCAAATTTAGGGGAATGCAGTATTATGTGTTTCACCGAGACTTGGCTGCAGGATCATAGCCCCAACTCCAGCCATCACCCCTGCCAGGCTTTCTGACAAAAGGGACAGACAAAAGATTTAAGAGAAACGGCAAACGCAAAGGGGGGGCCCCCTGGCAGTGCTTGTGGACAACAGATGGTGTCATCCAGGACATGTTACTCTGAAGGGGTTTGTCCTCTGCCGTCCAGATACTGGACTGTTAGCAGTAAGTTTTCATCCATGTTATTTACCCAGTGTTTTTTTTGGCAACAGTTTACATTACTCCCAGTTTTACATGCAGTGTCAGCAAACAGTTTAGCTGTTACTGACACTGCCTGTGATGTTGTCAGCTCAGTTTTCTGCTAAGGCAGAACCAAAACCCCCCAAATTGGGGTTTGTGGCAATATCGGGGTTTTTAAACATGCTTCACTCTCTGCTACACTTCCAGCTTTTCAAAAAATTTGGGGTCCTGCTCTACCTGAAAAAAAAAATTTTGGGGTTTTGGGTTTTATGAAATTTGAAAGGGACTCAAAATTTCTCTAAAGCAAGCCTCAATAAAATCAAAATCTTTTTTTTTTCTCTGCTCAAAATATAGGCCCCCGTTCAGAGGAAACCCCTGAAATAAAGAAAACTGTGAAAAGATGCGGTTTTTATTTTCCCTCAGAGCTGTGACGGGCAGAACACACTGGGTCTACTTTGAACTTTACTTTTGAATTAATTATTGACAGGGTAGCATCTATGCAGAATCTTTAGCCCACACTTTTTAAATCAAATTTTTGTTTTAAAAATTTTTTTCTAGGCAACACCCAAACACTTTTTCTATAAATTTTGACAAAATTTTTTTCACAGAAAAAAACAGTTTTGGGGAAAAGCTACCCTGGAAAAAGTTTTTTTGGGCAACAAAGTAAAATCTGCAAAATTTTTATTTAGGGAAAGGGAGCTGTTAAAAGTAAAAATCTGATTAGGTTTTTTTAAGATATACTTAATTGCTGGGGCTAAAACTGGCTAGGGCCCCGCCAGCTGTCAGCTGACCGGGGGGGGTCAAAGGGTCCCTGTACCTGGGTAGGATTCCCCGTCTCTTGGCCATCGTTTTCATACTGGGTTTTTACCAATGAGTGAAAGTTAAACAAAAATATAAATTTTAGGGTAAATTCAAGGGTCCCCCTCAATTTCCTGCCATCACGCATTCCCCGTGGAAACAGAGGCGGGGGCTCGGGGTTGGACTCTTTCATCACCCGGCTGAAGTCCCAGAGGTAAATTAAAAAGCTCCCTGGTGGCAAGGCCCTTTGGGGGGGGATGAGATCCGGCCCCCAGACCTCAAAAACTCCCGGTGTTGTAGGGCTGTTCCCTGGTTGCATGCCTCTTCAACATTGCTTTGGGGGGTCGGGGGCCGTGCCTCTGGGGCTGGCAGACTGGGGGGGTGGTCCCCTTCAAAGAAGGGGACCGGGGGGTGTGTTCCAACTACAGGGGGATCACACTCCCCAGGGTTTCCCGGTAAACCTACGCCAGGGCATTGGAGGGAGAGTCTGGCCGATAGTCCCCAACCTCGGGTTTAGGGGGGAGCCCCCGTGGGGTTTTTTTTTTTTTTCCCGGGCCGTAACAAATGGCCCGCTCTTACCCTCTACAGGGTACTCGAGGGTTCATGGGAATTTGGGGGGGGGGGGGGGGCCCCCGGGCCCCCCATGTGTTTTGTGGAAACCCGGAAAAAAGCATTCGACTGCGGCCCCCCTGATTCCCTGTGGGGGGGGCTCCAGGAGTATGGAATTGGGGGGGCCCTTTTTTTAGGGGCCCCTCCGGTCCCCCGTACTCGGAGCGGGGTTTGGTCCCCATTTGGGGGCACTAAGTCGGGCCTGTTTCTAATTCAGCCCCAAAGGGGCCCGGGGGGGGTCTGGTTTGGGGCCAGTGGATTTCTCTCTTCTTTTTTCCCGATGACTGGGCTTGCTGGGCCCCCCCCTAGCCAAAACCTAAAGCATGCACTGGGGCAGTTCGCAGCCGAGTGTGAACGGCTGGGATGAGTCAGTTTTTCCCCCAAGTCGGAAAGGGCCCGGGACCCCGCCGGGAAAAAAGGGGGGCTTTTTCCTCTTCCAAGGGGTTTTTGGGGGAGAGTTTTCCCGCCTCAAATGGGGGAGTTTTAAGTATTTCGGGGTCTTGTTCATGAAATGAGGGGGAAAATGGAGCGGGGATCAACAAAGGATCGGTGGCGGCTGCTCAGTAATGGGGCCAAATGTGCCGGTCCCTTGTGGTGAAAAAGAGAGCTGGCTGAAAAGCGAAACTTTTCGATTTACCGGTTTGGGCCTCGTTTCCCACGCTCATCATGGCCATAAACTTTGGGGCATGACCGGGAAAAAACGGAGCCCGGAAAACAAACGGCTGAAAAGACTTTTTCCGTAGGGGGGCCGGGCACTCCCCTTTGGGGTAGGGTGAGGGGCTCGGCCATCCCGGGGGGGGCTCGGGTAGAGCCCCTGCTTCCCCAACCCAAAGAGAGGGGGCCAAGGTTAGGTTTGGGTCGGGCCCTCTATATCGATGCCTCCTTGGGCGCCTTCCTAGGGAAATGTTTTGGCACGTCCCCCCGGGGGGAGGGCCCCGGGGACGGCCCCGGGCCGCTGGAGGGACTTTTGGGCTCCGGGTGGGCCCGGGAACCCCCTTGGGGTTCCCCCCGGGCGAGCTGGGGGTGTGTCTGGGGGAAGGCTTCCCGGGGGTCTCTGCTTTTGTCCTGCCCCCCCGGCCCCCCCCCCACCCTTTCCCCGGGTAAGCGGAAGACTACGAGTACGAAAAAAAGAGTAAAAATTCAGCCAGATTATATTTTGATGTTTTAAAGTTTGTTTATTTTTTTTATTTAAAGCTCTACAATTAAATTTATTTAAACTTGTTTCAGAAAATTTTTACTTAGTGCTTTGGTTAGTTTTTTGGTTTTTTGGTTTTGTTAAGTGGTATTTGTCCCTCAATATGTTTTCTGTCCCCTCCTTTAAAAGGCACCTTAACGTGGTGGAGGGGTTTTTTTTTGCTTTACGTCCCCAGTAAGGGGCGTAAAAAAAGGCGGAGCCGGGGTCCCCCCTCTGGGGCCAGGCCTGGGGGCAGGACTCGTTGGAGAGCGCCTGGGGGTGGGTTCCCCCTGCGGGACCCCCCGGGCCCCGGCCCGAATGAAGACGCGGGGCCCTCCCCCAATGGGCCCCCCCACCTGCAAGGGGGGAAACCCTGGGGGACCGGTGCCCAAAAAGGGTTGGGCCCGCAGACAAAGGGGAGCCCCCGGGTCCTCGGGGGTTTAGGCTGGGTCTAGGGCGTGGGAAAGTTTACCCACTTTGGGGGGGAAAAAGGGGCCGGCTTGTGTGGGAGGTCGAAAGATATTTACTAGAAATATTCCCGGGGTCGCCTCCCGCACTTGAGAGTAAAGAGAGTCCAGCCCCTCCTCGAGAGGGGGGGGACTCTCTTCTTCTTCAAGTGGCCCACGGGGGGAGGCGCGGGTGGTTTTGGGTTTGCTTGTTTTCCCCCGCCCCAGCCCTCTCTGTTTGGGTTAAACCCCCGTGGTAGAGGGGTCGCATCCCTGCCCTTTGCGTTTTGGGGAAAAGGCCTCTTTACTGTCCTTTTTGGCCTACGGCCGAGCGGGAGTGCGGGGGACCCGGCCCTTTTTGGGGTCCCCCCGTTTGGGAGGCTGGGTAGGCCCCCCCAGGGGGTTTTTAGGGTTTTCAAAAAATTGGGGGGTTTTTGCCCAAATAAAAATATTTAGATTTTTAATTAAAACAATTTTTTAAGGTAATTTTTAAAAATTAAAAAAATTTGGAAAAATTTTTACCGTTCTTTGTCTTGGCTGGTTTTTTTGACTGAATTTTAAATTATTGTGAAAACCCAAAAAAACAATAAAAATAATTTTTCTTTTTATTTTTTTTAAAAGGTGAATGAAACAAGGGGAAACAGAGTTTAGACCTGATGAAAAACCATTTTGCTGAAGCCAAAAAATGACACTTTTGAGGGTCCCCAAAAAGAAAATAATCGGGGTTTTTCTGACAAAAATTTTTTTTTTAAACTCAAGATTTTACTTTGGGCCAGAAAACGTTCTTCTTTTTTTCATTTTACAAAATTCCTTTTTAAACGTTCATTCTCATCAAAATCCCTTCCCCCCCTAAAGGGTCCTTGTCTTTATTCTTTTTTCAAAAAGGGAAAATGGTATAAATTTATTTTCCTAAATCTTTTTTTTGTCCCAAAGGTAAAATCCTAAAACACGTTTATTTTATTATGCCGAGCTTTTAAACATTTTATTAAAAAGTTACTTCTTTTATGAACCTGGGTTTTCTTTTCTTCCATCTTTCAGCCCTTCATTCCACTTCTGAAGAAATTTGGCCTGCCAAAAAATAAAAAATAAACTTTTTCAACCCCGTCTTTTGTTTGCACTGAGCATTAGACTTAGTGCAGTTCTTATATTAACACTTAAAGGGGAAAAGGATGTTAAGTTGTGTGTTTAAATATACATGAGCCTCATCCTGGACTTACAGTACTAATATTACACTTATTAATACTGTATACACATGGTATGTTTTCTCAACTTCGTAAAACTGTACCCTTGTTTAATTGTTTATTTATATAATTTACATGTGTAATTCAGCTGTGGGGTATGCCATTCGGGGTGCGCGAGTGCAAAAATACTATTTTTTTTTTTCTCCTTTTAACACATTTCAGGTTTTTTGTGGAGCGGGGGTGATTATTGGAACCAAATTTAAAAATCTGATTGTTTTTAAAAAAAAATGTGAAGGCCAATAACATTTGTGGCTTCATCTTTTAAAAACTTCAAAAATTTTTTCTATCAAGAAGTCCGGGCTATTCGAAAAAAATCTGGGGGTTTTCCCCCCGGGAAACCCCCGGTCTAACTACGCGCCGGGGCCCCTCCGGGGGGCTCCCTTATTCTGCTGGGTACTTCAACGCCCACTGGAAACCAAGTGACACCCGGAGGCTGAAACGGGAGGAATGGACTCCCCGATCTAAACTGAGTGGGGGTTTCGTTTTGGACTTTGTGCTAGTCAATTCTCCAAAGAACATCAGTTCGGCATAAGGCAGGAGGTCGTGATTGGCATTGTTGTCGTGTCGTCAGCCCTTCTGCCACATGTTTTTGGACACCGGGGGAGAAGGGGCTGAGCTGTCCACTGAAACACACCCGGGGGTGGTTGAAAACCCTGGAAAGGAAAAACCGGACAGACTGGCGGCTTGGTTTGGGTTTTGGGACTCCTGAGGGGGCTGACGGGGACCCTGAGGCCAAATGTGCCGCAGCCCGGGCCTGGCAAAGGGAAAAACCCGGGCCTAGGGGGAACTCGGTGAGGCCCCGGGGAAGGCTACCCCTTGGCCTTGAAACGTTCTGGGAAACCTCCGGCACCTCGGGAGGGGGGGAAACAGTGCTTTGCCAACCTGTTTACAGTCGGGGTGGGGAGCTCTGACCTCGACGGGACATTTTCGGGCGGTGGAAGGGGTACTTCGA
>JAHHUM010000099.1:0-98326 GCA_036173005.1 Crenichthys baileyi | reverse complement strand
GTCATGTGTGTTATTTTTTGCTCGGCTGATCCCAAATCAGTCAGGATTTTAAGTTGGACTTTTAAAGTTTTTCTTCAAAGCAACTGCGGTCTGTACCTCGTGGTGGACCATTCTTTTTCCAGTTTTATTGCTGGAGTTTTTCCCACTGATTTCCCCCCCCCAGAGTTTTATGACTCTTTGTTCAAGATTTGGGGGGGGCAATCAGTGGTAGAGGCTAAAGGGAAGTGGCCCTACCGTTTTATCAGCTGATCGCTGCAATCTTGATCAGTACACAGGAGGACTTCTCTTTCCTTTAAACCCCAAATTGCAACATTTTGCCATAAAACTGCTGGTTTGATCTTCATAGACACTAAAGGCATATATTTTTCTTTTATTATTATTGTTAGGTAGTTATTTTTATCCCCTTTGTGGAGAATGGTGCTTGCTAGTTAGGTGAAGTTTTTTGGGGAACCCAGAATAATGGTATATCAGAAATTTGGCTTCAATAAATCTTCTATATAAAAAATTAAAAGAAGCGTTTGTGTTTTTTCTGCAGGAGTGATTTATCTGTCAAAACAAGGATGAAGTTCCCCCACCTTCGATGGAGCGGTTGAATAAACAGTGACTTTTTGGTTTTGGGTTTAAAAAATTTATCAATTATTAATGATGAATAGCTAATTGTAATTATTAAAGAGCTTTGAGCCCATAATCACAACACCAGAGGACATCTCGGATTTTTATTCGTAAGTAATGATTTTTGGTTAAGAAATAAATTTTTTTTAATTATGATTTTAAATTATAATTCTTGATAAATATTAATTAATCAATTATCATAATTCTTCACAGCGTTCCAACATACAGGTCTCTTCCACACAGATCCCCAGCGGAGCTGGATGGAGAAACAGCACGCTAATGTCTCTTTGCTGGCAAACAGACATAACTCTTCAAACTGGATCAAAGAGGGTCATACGATGACGCGATCGTATGCACAAAGTTAATAGGAATGGATGGCTGTTTGTGTATCCAGTATTCATTCACACAAGGGGGTAATTTAGGAACAAATGAGGCTTGACTTTTCTCTCTGAGGTCTACAGAAGCAAACTGTGTTCCAGAGAGTTCCCAGCAGAGACCCTGTCTCTACAATGCCGAGTGGAGCGGTTTTCCTGGTCTGGAGGAAGGAGAAAGGTACCACAGCACAGATCCCCGCTCTGCGTGAAGTTCGGCCCCCGTTCGGTCAAGAGCCGCCCTTCCCCACAGCTACAGTCAACTCAGCTAATTATGTGTTCTGTGTTGTGTTTTTAAAGTTAAGACAAACTTTATTTAAAGGGTGTTTTCTTTTTTTTTTAAACACAGATTGGCCATAACACGCTGTATTAGTGGTATTTCAAAGGTACATGCTTGATTCTGGTAACAACTATAAGCTTCTTTTGTTAGCTACAACCGCTACGGCTCAGAACACGTGCTCGCCCACCTTATGAGCCAGCTACAGATCATTTACCCAGAAAGGCTGTTAGTTTCCAATCTAGGAAATACTATTTCCCTAAATATTATTATACTAAACGTGATAACTAACTAAACACCACTAAAGATCATTTACCCAGAAAGGTTGTTGTCCCTCATTCAAAATAATATTTTCTCAAACATTATTTTAACATTTCCTTATTAATATTTCCTTAAATATTATTTTAATAAATAAAGGCAGCTAATTAAATACTGCTGAGAATTAGTCATCCAGGAGGTTGGTTTTATTCAGCAAATCATTCTTTAAAATATAATTTTATTAAAATAATGTTTTATCTGATCTTGCATTGTGAATGGTTGTCTAAAGGTATGCTGATTATTGACTAAGTTAGTTCCAAGACTAACTTAACTTCATTTCCAGATTCTTCAAGATAATCCTTGGTTCTCAAACATAAACATTGCATGGTAATATTGCATATTTCTTTTGGTCATGGTTTTCAACCATCTTTGATTCACTTGTTTATATTGTACATAGCCCATTAGTCTTCCTTATTCTTTAATTTTGCTTGGTAGTTAAGTTGGATTGTTTTAGCAAAGTAAAGACTTTGCTGGTTGAAATATGTTTGAATTTGAATTGACTTATTTTTGTTAATAAATTATTTTATTTTAAGAAATTGTGTGAATTCAGCCTGTGTATGTACAGAGTTTTGCTGTTCAATAATGCTAGAGCTTGACTAATCCCTTTCAATTTTGTCCCAACACCACTACCTTATTGGGCTGGTGTTCACAGGACAACCCCTAACAGACCGAAATATTATTAAATAAAATATAAAAGTATTAATATTAAATATTAAATAATATATTCATATTCATAATTACAACAGAGGAAAAAGTGATGAGGGAAAGATTTTTCAAAAACATCTGTCAGGATATTAAAGTCAGATTTAAGCCTAATTCATACTTTACTGACATTTTCGATTTGTTCCTAAAGACATATCGAGATTTTGAAATGTATATAATTATTTTTAATTTAAGTTTGAGGTCAGAGTTTAGATTATTTGCTGTAACTAGAATTATTATTTTTAAATAACATTATTTAACATGCTGAGGGCTCAACGCTACAAGTAAAATTTGCAAAAGAGCAGAAAAGAGAGAGGAACAGAGCTTTTTTTCCATGTCCCCCCAAGAAATTACTCTCTAAAATGTTCCTGTTTATTGTCCTCCCCAAAAATAAAAAGGATTTTTGCACCTGCATCTTGAATAACAAGATTAGACCCATATTAATATAATTCTAGGATTTATGATGAGAAATCTGTTCCAGCTTTCAATGTGAAAATTTACCTTGTGGGGCTGGCCAAGTGCAAAGTCTCATCCTGAACTCTAATTTATAGTTAGATTAAGAAGAACAGGACAAACTGTATCATGAAAAAAAGAGTATTGCAGTGTATGAACTGCGTACTGGCTCAAACACTCTGACCAAAAATTAGATTGTTGCTTGTTACTCTTCCTGCTTTACGTCTACGTTCTCAGAAACTACATAAAAATGGTACGTCCACCACCCAAGGGGTTTGAAGTGGGTGAATTCGGATTGAGAAGTAAGAGGCTAGATCCACTCTCTAAAACCAGCAGCAGCTGTGTAACCATTTTTTTCAAGAGGGTAAAGGATGAACTCATGAAATTCTATAAACAAAAATTATAGATGTCCTTTGAACAAATTTGACTTAAAGAAAATATACAGAAACATTAGTTCTGGACCATACCACACCACTGTCTCTTAGCACAGAAGGGATTAAAGGTATGGGTATAGGTATAATCTTATAAAGTGACTCTTGACAACAAAAAAATCTATAATGTTCCTCAATCCAACAGAAAGACCCTGTGGCGTTGCCCAGCCTGGATCAAATCGCACTTTAGATGGAGTGTGAAATGACTAATCACTGACAGCTCCTTGTTATAAGCAGCGGCAAAGGCAGCCAGGAGTGACATTAGTATTGGAAATTAATTGTTTCTTAATATGCATGTCTTCATCGTCCACCACCACGCAGCTATGCACCATTACTGTGGTCAATTAGCCATTCAGCATCCTACCGTTGGCCAATGTATGGAATTGATTACCACACCACACGCTTTCCCTGAAGCCCAACATGTCTGGAATATTAAGTGTTATGTAAAAAAGGTGAACGTAATCAGCTTGAACATAAACAGGATTCTTTAGTTGCTTTGCATCCACTGGCTACTAACAACTGTGCATAAAAAAACAACTGCAACACTGTTCCACATTTCTGGGCTGTTACATAGGACTGTTAGATTATCTGTTATAAATAATTGGTGTGAAAAACAATCATAGCCCCTGGTCCTATTATTAAAGCTACCTTCTTTTTCCCGGGATATAGAAGCCTGTTCAGCTTCTGAGCCTTTTCTGGCCACTTTGACATTAAGGATGACTGAACAGCATTATCTGTGAACACAATGGTGGCTGTCTATCCAGTTCTGCTCTACAGAGCATTGAAAAAAGGCAGCTGGTGACACACTCACTGCAGAGAAACGTCAAGTTTTCCAGGCCCACAGCATTAAAGGCCCCGATAGCCTGCCTGACCTATTGTCAGCAAGTTTGTGTAACTGTATGTATGTATCTTACTGATATGCAGTCAATGCATTTAAGTAGTCTGCCTCTTAGTAAAACTCCTGTGAGGGTGAGGGAGAAGGGGGGTGCTGATTTAAGACATGTCCTTCTTCAAGTCACTGATGGAACCAGGGGAGGCTATTAATTTGCAGGAAATAATGCATCTGTAATGGCTATGGCAAGTACATAATGTCCTTCAGTTTATCTAAGTCTTGCCTGCATGAGTTTAACAAAATAACATACCATGTTGGAATTAATCACAAAGCTTGCAATAACACAGAAATCTGAAAACTCGTCATGCTGAATAAATGTGTCTATATGCATGCATAAAAAAAAAAAAATCAATAGTTATTATTTTCGGATGTTGCATCGGTAGGGGGTAACAATGCTGTCAGAAACAATGTCTATGTAAAGACGGAAATGTGTGCATATTAGTCAATAGTTGTGCATAACTAAAATCCAAAAGAGGTATTGTACATTTTCTCTATAACAATACAAAATAAAATGTTACAGCTTCAAGAAATTACAAACACAAAGTTCAAGTTTACAGTTGTGGTTTATTCTTTATGAATACAATATGCTATAACAGTTTGTGAATACAATTTCTTTTCTAAGAAAATACGAATTTACATCAGCGATGTGTACTTGGCGTCACATGATCTCAGGCTGGTTAGTGGAGGACAGCGTTAGTCCATTCACGTTGCGCATGCACTGTCAGAATCCTCACTGCCTGTAAACGTAGTGCCATAGTGAACTATTGACTAATATGCACACATTTTCGTCTTTACATACACATTGTTTTTGACAGCGTTCTTACCCCATACACCGGAGCATTAAACGTTTCCTTTGTGTGGAAGCAACCATTTGTGACTTCTGCTCCTTACACATCAAACAAAACATGATCTATTGGTTAGCCTTAGTAACAAAGCAATTTTTCTTCCACTCCTGTGAACGCAGTGTTAGTGAGCTTCTCGGTGCACAAAATGTTACCAGATGCATATGTTTTTTATAGGTCTAATCAGCTTAAGAAAAAAAGGTCTGAGCTCACTTGCTACAATCTAATTAGCATTTCTTAAATAAGGCAAGAGGTTCGGGTTGTTGTTCTCCACACATGGAGTTAACTTTTTATGACAAAAAAAGATGTTTTTGAGAAGATATTGAACCCTGATAGGCTAACTTTCAACACATAGTGAGATTTTAGAAAATTTAAGGCATAATTTATCTACTTCTCTTGATTCTAAATAATGCTTTAATGAATAGTCACATAAATTAGCTACATTAACCCAGTGATTGAATCTCATCTACATCTACATGGCACAATGTATTATGCACAACTGCAGTTTGCTATACAGAAAACAAACTACGAGTTACAGTGAAATCAACAATATGTTAACTGACTTTTGCAGCTACATTATGTTATTCTTATTAGATATTTACGCTCTTCTATTTTAGGTAATTCCACATGGACAAGCAACAGTTTATCAGCAGCCAGCAGGAGGAAGACGTTTGTGTAAAAATCATGTTTAGTAAACTTAGGCAAAAAATGTAAGCTTTACAGCTACACAGTTGTAACAATACAATTCAATCCATTGTTACTTTACTTTTATTGTCTTTGATAAATATAAATAAAAACAGACATATCATAAAATATTTATCTGATATTTTATCAAATGTGAGCTTAATAAAAAGTATGTTTAATACCTGCTTAAAGGTTGTTTTTAAAAGGTACTTACTTTTAATTTGACAAATGAGTATGGAAAGGAACCACTACCTTTCCACATGAAGACCAACACCAGTACCAGGATAAGTATGAGAGCCCATGTGCTGCAACAATCTGGAAAGTACATTTTTTTCTGAGAAGAAATCTTCCCTTTTGGCGTCCATGTTTCAGCAAATTAAAAAAAAAAAGGAAAATACTTGTTTCAATGTTTCAGTCTCTTCGATGTAATGTAGCCCTTCTTTGAACAAGTATGTAAAAAGTGATACCAATGCTTCATTAAGTACATTCATTTTGTGGCATTTATTCATCTTGAAGCAAGTTTAACCAGCTCACTCTTTGTTACGTGTGCAGACAGAACAGGCCAGTAGTTGAAATTACTAACGGTCTGAAATTAATAAAAATAATCACAATAGATCTCCAACTGTGAAGATTAGATCTACTCTACAATATTACCATATAATCATTCTGTTATCAGACTAGAGCACAGACAAAAGCTAAATGTATTATTTAGCATCCCAAACATCAGAACTCAGACTGTTGTGTAAAAAACCGAATCTGACCCCTGTTGGTAAGACTACATAGCATATCAAAACACCTTATATTACAGTTACAGTTTACAATACCAGTGTACCGGGACTGTGCTCTCAATATGAGAAAAAAAAGATTGTTTTTGACCTACATGTTTCAAACTCAAAAGAGTTGGACTATAGCTGAAACAAATATTGGAAAATGTGAAAAATATTTCACTAATGACAGCTGCAGTCTATCCCAAAATAGAGAATTACCATGCTATCCGATTGCATTGGCATTTTTATCTGGTGCTTGTCAGAACTAGTCCAAGAGCTCCCACACAGCTCCTGTTCTTTAGCCTTGTTTCCCTGACTATCTCGTACTTCTGGTCCAAGTAGGAAACAGCCAGCTCTCATCCACAACACACATGTGTTCTGTCACACAAGATGTTCCCTAATTCAGTCTTCGAGATAACAGATGCATCACGACTACCAGCTGCTATAAACTACTGTTAAAATACAACATTAACAGCTTTGCAGACATTTGTTCTTATATAACATACCCAGAATATGTATCACGCCAGCAGATTTTGTGCTTTTTTTTCCTGTGGCGTAAGATTTAGAACACTTTACTGATAATGCTGGTTACATATGAAAGACTGTTTCAAATATGATATAGGTCTATATATAACATTAATTTGTCTAGACAAATGTCTAGGTTTCTCTCATTAAAAGAACTCCTTCAGTCCGTATTTATCCAACATTTACTGCTCTCCATAAGTCAATTTTATTACTAATCCTATAGCAGTAGGCGTTGACACATTTTTATATGGTACAATAGTTATTTATTAATTTCTTTTTTTATTATTTTTTATCGTATTGGTCATTATAGTGGTGAAAAAAAAAATCAAGTCAATTATTACCTTGTTAATGAGACTTTAGTAATGTAAGAAAAAATCACTTTATAGACCGACTTATTTATATCTGTATCAGATAAAAAGGATTATGAAAGTAGATGAAGTAACATAAAAGGAGGGTTAGCATTTATCTTTTTACTTTTCTTTTTTTGACATAAATGACACCGGCTTGTGCTTCAATTGCAACGTCTGCTAATGTATAGTTCTAAAGTAAAAGCACAACTATGTTGAATTAACTTTGGTTATTGCTGATACTACTGCCTCTCAGTGATGTTAACCTGCTGTCACTATTGCCTGTCATGCGTGTATGCTGTCATATTGAAAAACAAAGAAGAATTTGCAGAACATCAAGTCCTGTCATGTCTTTGAAGTATATGTGTGTCATTTCTAATGTACTCCCATTCTGAACAATGCATGTCTATTGGGATCAGATGTGTTGAACTGGCCATGTTTTGATGGCAATGGGAACATTAGTTTTCAGTGATATCACCATCTTGCTTTTTTCATATTTTAGGATTAACTGAGCATCTCTCTATGAATGCCTCCAAGCGGTCAGATAATTATTAGCCAAATTAATTAAGATATTAAGTAATGTTTTTGTTAGGTCATCGCTAATATATTCAAGTAGTAGATGTTTAAACAATGTAACAGTGGCATACATGTTCAATAAATGTGGTGTATGAGAGCTGTGGCACTTATGCAGTGTAATCTTGTTGACATGTGTGAGAAATCTTGGGTATATCTATTGATCAAAATGTGTATGCTACATGCGTAATATGTTAAATGTGTAAAACTTACAATGATAATATTGTTTCCTCTTATGTTACTGAAATTAGAAGTAGACATGATACAGAGGAACAAGGTATTAGTGTTGGTAGATTTATTTATCTAGCATTTCTCATAATGCAAACTGACATATAAATTGAAAATACTGATGAAACCAGGCAGTTTCTCCCTGACTCTATTTAAATGTCAACGAAAAATGCAGTACGTTCACTTGAAGTTGGAGCAATCAGAGATTCCTGTGTCTCTAGGTGCCCTGCAGAGATGGGAGACAGGATTCATTATATGATATGTTCAATAATTCATTACAAATGAGCCATTCCTATTTGTCCTTGTTTTAATGTCTCAGCCAACCATAGCTTTACAGTCAGCATTAACCTCCTTCATAGTAAGTTTATGATTAGCAAAGAAATATCCAACGCTCAGTGAAATCACATTTGTACCACTCATCAGTTTTTTAAATTGTAGGCATGTGACACACATCACAGCAGATGTGACTTCACAAGAGAGTTTCACAAGAGCACAAATCTGTTTGAGATTCTCCCTCATAATCTTCTCTTCCAAACAGTAGGCATCATAGTTATCCATGGTTCCAGCTTCACTATTTTCCTTTCTTTCTTTACTCTCCATAGTTTGGGATCCGGGCTACTAATGGCATCTAAATCCCTTTTGCTTGCCTGAAAATAAGGTGTGGGCTCGGCCTGGATTGACTTTGGGCTTTGAGAATCGCTATGCTAAAAAGTTATGTTAAGCATTCAGAGTAACAACTTAATATTATTCTTTAACTCCAAGTTCTATTGTTCCTAAGCACAGGTTTACAGAACCAATGGTGTAGACTCAGCTGTGTTGGGAAGAAGTTGGGAAAAGTGTTTCCCTAACAGCTGTGTTCCAATTAATTAATTTTATCCACTTAATTCTGCTTATAATCTCACTAAAGTCACACCAACTATTTATTCAGCAGCATATCAAAGGCAGTAAAGGGGGAGGGCGATGAAGACTGCGGCTATGAAGACAGGTTTTAGAGAACAAGAGCACTTTTGTTTACCACTGCAGTGGTTTTCCGTTCTCTGATGTCTGTTGCATTTAGCCGATGCTGTGAAAATTAACAATTTTTTTAAATTAATGGCAGCAATTAAACTGGCCACACTACTTTCTCTTTAGTTCCAGAAGAAATCAGGTAATATTTATGAAGGATTAGCAACATGTTGTATTGATCCTTTAGCAATCAGTTTAATGATGTAGTTCCAATTTCTGATTTCTCTGATATTAAATTGGGTTCGTTCAGAATGAAGCAACCCACCCTCTCTTAAAGAACATAATCACATTTAAAAAAAGACCGAGAATAAAATGAGATTCCTGATTCCTTGTTACTAAGCAACTCAGTCAAAACCAACCTGCATACCACTTTGTCTATATTAACGACAGAATAGGGAGGAATTGGAGTGCTGTGTCTATTTCGAGAGCTTTTTTTTTTTTTTTTTAGAAGTATCCTTTTAATGGACACAGCAATAGGATTTTGGACGACAGATAAAGCTTAAGTAGGGTGTTTGAAATTCCTTTAATGACAAATTGGCTCATGTAGAGGCATTATTGAGACTACCAAGCTGATGTGTCTCGAATCCAAAGCAGTTGGCCCATGGTGGGGTAATAAACTGGAGTAGAGTTTTCAAACAAGTGAAAAAAAAATGATGTGTACAAATAGGTAGATTTGGGCAATAGTTGCAATGGAGGAAGGAGATAGGAAACAAAAAGCTACCACCCATTTTATTATCTCTTTATTTGTAAGGTTCAGAATACTAATCAAGATAGTGCTAAGACTTAAAAAAGTAATTGATTAGTGGGTACATATTGAAGACAGAACAAGTCTACTGTTAAGTAGTATTAATTATTATTTTGCGAAATTATTTTTAAAGATGGTAATTCATGCATTATGTGAACAATGTTCTTGAAAAAATGCACAAAGGCTCTATAATCCGCTAATTATTATTTTGAAATTTCCATTAACATTAATTTAAATTTATTTGCATGATGTAGCTCTGCTTAACATTTGCTGGAATACAGATTGTGAAAAACTCTGACTCATGCAGTGTTTTAAACTTTACAGCCATCCTGTTGTGCCATGAAACTGTGCATTCACCCTTACACAGTCATCCACTCACAACAAATATCTGTCTCTGGTTTAATGCTTATGCCTATATGTCAAGTTAATTTTAGTTCAGTAGCAAGCAAAGCACCACCCACCTTTTTATAGCATTTGAAAGGCCTTTGCATGACAGATGACAGAGACACAAATTGCATTTGAATAATGCAGGCATTCTCTGTGCTTTGCGGTAAAACAAAGTGAGGTAATGGTCAAAAGGCATTTGGAAACATACAGTCTGTGCTGAGTGGTGCTCCAACAGCTGCCTGTAATACTCACAAAATATCAGCTAAGCATAGTGTCTTCAGCTTTTTGTTCTTATATATGAAAAGACAATTCTTATAAAATCTAATTCAGCCCACAGTTGCAGTATGAGGTTTGCTATTGAACAAGCTTTAATTCAGCATTTTCTTAAAGTTTAATTTTTACAGTCCATATCAAATGAATTGTTTTATGATAGACCAACAGAAAGAAGCACATATTTATGAAATGGGATGAAAAGTATGTTTGTCTTAAAATTTTCTACAAGTTTGAATATAGAAAGTGTAACATGTATATGTATTCAGCCCTCTTTACTCTGATATTTTAAACTAAAATTTAAATTGTCTTATTAAGTCATTTAATTAGTAAATATAGCCCACTTGTATATAATTCAAATTCAGTTTAAATACAGCTTTTTTCTGAAGCCCTCAGTGTTTTGTAATATAACATTAATGAACAAACAGCATCATGAAAACCAAGGAACGCATCAGAAAAGTCAGGGATAAAGTTCTTCAAATGTTTAAAACAGCATTAGTTTATAAAAAAGTATCCCAAGTTTTGAACAGTCAATGTTCTCACTGTTCAATCCATCATCTGGAAATGGAATAAGTGTATCCCAACTGCAATCCCCCCAAGACATGGCTGTCATTCTGAAGTGACAGGTCATACAAGGTGAGGATTAATCAGAAAAGCAGCCAATAGGACTCTGGGGAGCTGAAGACATCAAGAGCATAGGTGGGAGAATCAGACTGACAGCAAAACCGTTTGTGTTTCCAAAAATCTGTGGCAATAACTGGCAATAACAAAGCCAGTGGTGAAAAAAATCCGCGAGAAGTCCCATTTGCAGTCTCACACTAGGGAGCACAGCAAACAGGTGGAAGAAGCTGCTCTGGTCAGACTAAACCGAAATTAAATAATTTGACAAGCAAAATAGTATATGTGGTAAAAACAAACACCCCATGGTGAAACATGGTAATAGCGTCATCATGCTGTGGGGATGCTTTTCACCAGCATGGAGTGGGAAGCTTCTCAAATTTAACAGGAAGATGTCTGAAACTAAATACATGGCAACACATCTGTTTTAGGCCCCAAAAGACATGGGACTATAGAGAAGTGAATTATTCTTGCATGTGGTCAACTTGCACTACTTACATCGAACATATAGCTGACATTACAGTTGGATGGTGTAGATCAAAGCATATTTAGGTGTCAGAAGTCATAGTCACAGCTAAGACCTAAATCTAGCTAAGAATGTCAAAATGAACTATTTGAGCTATTGAGCTGAAAACAACAAATATTTCAGCCTCAAGATGTGCAAAGTTGGTAGAGACATAACCAAAAAGACTTGGGAATACAAAATCATAATTTTTATGTATAATATTACATCAACCTCACAATTAGGACATTTAGGGGGCATGAATACTTTTACAGGTCACTGTTATTTTCACCTTTATGCTCTTCACTCGTCACTGAAATAGTGGATAGACGTTGGGGCAATTACTACTTCCAAAAGAGACAATTGTCTTTTTAATAAAATTTACACAGGCATGATTGGAAAAATGGAACTACCCCATGCTTTTTGTTCCAATCACCTTCATTAAAACCCCTCTGTCTCTGAAGAGCTGGGCTGTCAAAAGCTTTGCAAAGCTCCTCAAACCTCCCCCATGCCATTAATCTAAATTAATGCCCTGACAAATATGTCATAATATTAGGTGTGAAATGTGATAAATGTTCACTTCTTCCCATCCATAATTAAATCTCTTTAGCAAAATGGCAAAATTTCAAATTGCAGAGCTGCTGTGGCCTCTGGAAGTAACAATGGTGACCTTCTGCTTTTGTTCCAAACAACCAACAAATAATTTAGGTTGCCCTTTAAAAAAAACTTGACAAGTGAGTGGGCCAGATGACTATACAGGGAATGTAAACCCCATACAAATATAAACCTGACGTCTTAAATGTATTTTGTCTTGTTTTCCATAACAGCATTGTTAAAGAGAATGTTACTATTATTATGTTGAATATTATTACCAAGAATTTGACAAATACCGTATGATTAAAAAATACTACACTGTGTTTTGTTTGGTATTAAGAATTTAATGAGCTTTGACTACACTTAATGTACTCAGATCAGGCTCATGGACCAAAACAAATAGCAGCAAGCGTTATCACAGAAGAAATCATTATGTCATTAAATTACCAGCTTAATGGTGCAAATGTTTCAGAGCCCAGTCAAATGAGGGGTTTAGGGAGTGTGCATGAATATTCTTTGACAATCTCGCCTGCTTTAAATACATTTAATGTAATTTATGATCAGAATAATTTCCAGTCTATTGTTCAGATGGGGCATATTTGCAATTTGTGGCAGACGCTGTGAAACCTCAAAATAATAATATAAAATGACTCATGCCTAAGTGATTCATCCCTGAATGTGTTGACTCGGCTGAGGTAAAGTATTGTAAAGCCACAGGTGGCAACCTTTAACTAGACTTTCACTTCATTCACTAGCCTTTCCAGTAATGAAATGGAGGAGAGAGACAGCCTATGGCCAGATGGAAGGCATAGACCACTGGTGAGTCAGTCAGAGTGTTGCAGGCTAAGCTAAGACATGAAATTAAACTGTTGAAGATACTGTCACCAGTGCTGGAGGAAAAGCTAATAAAATGCCCTTTGGGATGTTGTTTTAAACTTAATCCTGATTTAAAATTCTAAACAACTTCATTTCTGACTTCTCGTATGCTTGCTTTTCATGATGCTGTTTGTTCTCTAATGTGCTCCAAAAACATCTGAAGCATTGATCTCTTATAGAGAAATCTTCATAGAGAAATTAAATTACACACAAGCGGACTGTATTTAATAATTAGGTAACTTCTGGTGAACGTTGCACTTCATTTTATAAAAAAAAATGTACTCGTACTCGTACTCGTCGTCTTCCGCTTATCCGGAACCGGGTCGCGGGGGCAGCAGACTCAGCAGAGACACCCAGAGGTCCCTCTCCCCAGACACCTCCTCCAGCTCCTCCGGGGGGAGCCCAAGGCGTTCCCAGGCCAGCCGAGAGACATAGTCCCTCCAGCGTGTCCTGGGCCGTCCCCTGGGCCTCCTCCCGGTGGGACGTGCCTGGAACACCTCCCGAGGAAGGCGTCCAGGAGGCATCCGGTATAGATGCCCGAGCCACCTCAACTGGCTCCTCTCGATGTGGAGGAGCAGCGGCTCTACTCCGAGACCCTCCCAAATGGCCGAGCTCCTCACCCTATCTCTAAGGGAGTGCCCGGCCACCCTACAGAGGAAGCTCATTTCAGCCGCTTGTATCCGGGATCTCGATCTTTCGGTCATGATTCAAAGTTCATGGCCATAGATGAGGGTAGGAACGTAGACCGACCAGTAAATCGAGAGCTTCGCTCTTCGGCTCAGCTCTCTCTTCACCACAACGGACCGGCACAGCGCCCCCATTACTGCGGAAGCCGCACCGACCCGTCTGTCGATCTCCCCTCCAACCTGAAGAGGACAAGCCACCCTTTTCCGGTTGAGTACCATAAAAAAAATTTATTTAGGTTATTAGTGACAAGGCGTAGGAACATTTTTCTGCATAACACTGCAACATGCTCTGAGGCAATTATTTGGAATTTATTTTGTTATTATTGTAATTTGTGTGCAATATTTTATTTTCTGATTTTATAATTTATTAAAGTGTTTTTGTTACCTGTGACTATAAGGGCCAAAATTCTAAATGATTAAACATGGCTAAAGCTATTCTCAAAAAGATTATGCATATACAAATAGAGAATCTGTTGCATTATGACAACAAATACTGTACTAAATGTCATATACATTGTCTTGCAAAAGTATTTATACCCTTTAAAAATGTATTGTTTTGATATTGGTACTACCATAAACTTTAATGTATTTCTTGCCATTATTAAAAGTAGTGCAAAAACATGAAATGGAAGGAAAAAAAAAAGTTTTACAAATTAAAATGTGAAAATAGTGGTGTGGATTTGTATTCAGCCTCTGTTGAGTCAACACATTGTAGAAACAACTTTCATTACATATACTGCTGCAAATCTTGTAAGGTATGTAGTGTAGTTTTTGACCATTCTTCTTTGCTTTATATCTTACGTTCGGTCAGATTGAATTGAGAGTGACTATCAACAGCAATTCTCAAATCTTGCAGTACATGCTCAATAGGATTTAGAACTAGACTTTCTGTAGCGCTGACTGCATGTTTAGGGTCTTTGTCTTAAGTGGTTTGCTCAGTGTTTGTGGATGTAAAAAAAAGTTCAATTTTCACCTGAGCAGAGCATCTTCTTTTACATGTTTGCTGTATCCGATTTATGGTTTGTAGGGCAATGCAAACAGGACGTCTTATTGCATTCTCTCTGCAAGGTCTTTATCTGACTACTTATAAAAAAAAGCTTATGCAAGGTAATGTAGTATTTTACTACTGCATGAACTGTTGTTTTACCCCATAATGCAGTTTACAGCCACAAAATGCTTTGCCATAATCAAACAGCTAACTATAACCCACTGAATAAATGAAAAAATGATTAGCTACACACATTACATTTCTAAAAGCAATTGTTCTCTGAACTGATTTATTGTACTGAATTTTGACCATTTCAGCAACACAACTTTAATTAAAAAAAATAAAATAATAAAACCGAAGTAAATTTTATCCAAAGCTCGGTTGTTTTTGTCATTATTTTCCTGTTGGTAATTAGTCTTACAATAAATGTCTTCATAATTCTGATCTTTCATCTGTACTATGGCTACAGAATCACTCTAAGAATTGTGTGATTCACTGTGACTTTAAGTTGGCAAACCTTGTTCTTTTCTTTTTAGCAAGCTCTCAAATAAGGCTGGAGATTATCAGAAATGAGCACTACTCATGTAATAGACAGTAAAATCCAGCTCCATTGTGCATGATCTAAAAGTCAGCACGTATGCCAATTTATGTACTTTAATGATACCCTTTAAAATCAGTCATACATGTGTTTAGTGTGTGTGACCTTTTAATCCAAAAGAAAATTTCAATCTTAAAAAATATTTCCATGCTGGACATTCTAATCACAGCAGTGGTTTCAACAACAACTCCAGCATCATGAAAAAAAAAAAAAAAAAAAAATGCGTTCCCAGGCAGCCGAGAGACATAGTCCCTCCAGCGTGTCCTGGGCCGTCCCCTGGGCCTCCTCCCGGTGGGATGTGCCTGGAACACCTCCCGAGGAAGGCGTCCAGGAGGCATCCGGAATAGATGCCCGAGCCACCTCAACTGGCTCCTCTCGATGTAGCGGAGAAGCGGCTCTACTCCGAGCCCCTCCCGAATGGCCGAGCTCCTCACCCTATCTCTAAGGGAGTGCCCGGCCACCCTATGGAGGAAGCTCATTTCAGCCGCTTGTATCCGGGATCTCGTTCTTTTGGTCATGACCCAAAGTTCATGGCCATAGGTGAGGGTAGGAACGTAGACCGACCAGTAAATCGAGAGCTTCGCTTTTCGGCTCAGCTCTCTCTTCACCACAACGGACCGGCACAGCGCCCCCATTACTGCGGCAGCTGCACCAATCCGTCTGTCGATCTCCCGCTCCATTCTTCCCTTACTCGTTAACAAGACCCCGAGATACTTGAACTCCTCCACTTGAGGCAGGAACTCCCCTCCAACCTGAAGAAGACAAGCCACCCTTTTCCGGTTGAGTACCATGGCCTCTGACTTGGAGGAGCTGATCCTCATCCCAGCCGCTTCACACTCGGCTGCGAACCGCCCCAGCGCATGCTGTAGGTCTTGGCTAGAGGGGGCCAGCAGGACCACGTCATCTGGAAAAAGAAGAGACGAAATCCACTGGTCCCCAAACCAGACCCCCTCCGGCCCTTGGCTGCGTCTAGAAATCCTGTCCATAAAAGTTATGAACAGGACCGGTGACAAAGGGCAGCCCTGCCGGAGTCCAATATGCACCGGGAACAGGTCCAACTTAGTGCCGGCAATGCGGACCAAACTCCTGCTCCGCTCGTACAGGGACCGGATGGCCCCTAATAAAGGGCCCCCGATTCCATACTCCTGGAGCACTCCCCACAAGGCATCACGAGGGACACAGTCGAATGTCTTCTCCAGGTCCAAAAAACACATGTGAACCGGTTGGGCAAACTCCCATGAGCCTTCGAGGACCCTGTAGAGGGTATAGAGCTGGTCCAGTGTTCCACGGCCGGGACGAAAACCACACTGCTCCTCCTGAAGCCGAGGTTCGACTATCGGCCGGACTCTCCTCTCCAATACCCTGGCGTAGGCCTAACCAGGGAGGCTGAGGAGTGTGATCCCCCTGTAGTTGGAACACACCCTCTGGTCCCCCTTCTTATGAAGGGGGACCACCACCCCGGTCTGCCAGTCCAGAGGCACTGTCCCCGACCGCCATGCAATGTTGAAGAGGCGTGTCAACCATGACAGCCCCACAACATCCAGAGATTTGAGGTACTCAGGGCGGATCTCACCCACCCCCGAAGCCTTGCCACCGCGGAGCTTTTTAACCACCTCTGTGACTTCAGCCGGGGTGATGAAAGAGTCCAACCCCGAGTCCCCAGCCTCTGTTTCCACCAGGGAATGTGTGATGTCAGGGTTGAGGAGATCCTCGAAGTACTCCTTCCACCGCCCGATAATGTCCCCAGTCGAGGTCAGCAGCCTCCAACCCCCACTATAAACAGTGTTGGCGAAGCACTGCTTCCCCCTCCTGAGGCGCAGGACGGTTTGCCAGAATCGTTTCAAGGCCGACCGGTAGTCCTTCTCCATGGCCTCACCGAACTCCTCCCAGGCCCGGGTTTTTGCCTCTGCCACAGCCCGGGCCGCAGCACGCTTGGCCTCACGGTACCCGTCAGCCGTCTCAGGAGTCCCACAAGCCAACCACAGCTGATAGGACTCCTTCTTCAGCTTGACAGCATCCCTTACTGCCGGTGTCCACCACCGGGTTCTGGGATTGCCGCCGCGACAGGCACCGCAGACCTTACGGCCGCAGCTATGGGCAGCAGCATCAACAATAGATGCGGAGAACATGGTCCACTCGGACTCTATGTCTCCAACATCCCCCGGAATCTGGTCAAAGCTCTCCCGGAGGTGGGAGTTGAATACATCCCTGGCCGAGGGCTCCGCCAGGCGTTCCCAGCAGACCCTCACTATGCGCTTGGGCCTGCCAAGTCTGTCCGGCTTTCTCCTCCTCCAGCGGATCCAACTCACCACCAAGTGGTGATCAGTAGACAGCTCAGCCCCTCTCTTCACCCGAGTGCGGCCGAAGGTCTGATGATACGACAACAAAGTCGATCATTGACCTCCTGCCTAGGGTGTCCTGGTGCCAAGTGCAGTGATGGACACCCTTATGGTTGAACATGGTGTTCATTATGGAAAATCCGTGACTGGCACAGAAGTCCAATAACAAAACACCACTCGGATTCAGATCGGGGAGGCCATTCCTCCCGATCACGCCTCTCCAGGTGTCACTGTCGTTTCCCACGTGGGCGTTGAAGTCCCCCAGCAGAATAATGGACACCAAGAAGGCCGGGTACTCCGCACTACCGCTCAGCCCGTAGGACGAAACAACAGTCAGAGACCTATCCCCGACTCGAAGGCGCAGGGATGCGACCCTCTCATCCACCGGGGTAAACCCCAACACGAGACGGCTGAGCTGGGGGGCAACAAGCAAACCCACCCCAGCCCGCCGCCTCTCCCCGTGGGCCACTCCAGAGTAGAAGAGAGTCCAGCCCCTCTCAAGGAGATGGGTTCCAGAGCCCACGCTGTGCGTGGAGGCGAGCCTGACTATTTCTAGTCGATATCTCTCGACCTCCCGCACAAGCTCAGGCTCCTTACCCTTCTCTAGAGCCAGCCTAAGCATCCGGGGATCGGGCCGCTGAGGTCTCCACCTTCGTCCGCCACCCAATCCTCTTTGCACCGGTCCCTCACGGTTCCCCCTGCAGGTGGTGGGCCCACTGGGGGATGGCCTCGCGTCTCTCGTTCGGGCTTGGCCCGACCGGGTCCCGCGAGGAGCAACCTGGCCACCAGGCGCTCTCCGACGAGTCCTGACCCCAGGCCTGGCTCCAGGCCAGGCCTGGGGTCTCTATATATCCTGGGAACACAAGTCGAAGTTCCCCTTGGGCATTTCATTTACATTTGAGTTAACATACCAAGGTGGTGACAGATTTGTGTGAGTGTTTACTCTGTCAAAGCCAGGACTGACATTATTTGGTGGCTTTTTTTTTCCTGTAGAGGTCTTTAATGATTAATTGGCATTGACCCACTCCTCCTTTTTGTTAAAGACAGCAGGTATTGTGACAGTCCTTGTTTGACAGGCTCTGACCTACCTAAAAGCGTGAGGGGCCTTTTAAATTAAGCTTTTCTCTCTGTGCGTTAAAAGCCAGGAGACAGAGTCTAGACCAAATACCTCCTTCACACTAACTTCACCAATGCTGTTCTGTTCTGAAAGGCAGAGTCCTCTAGAAATCTCATTGCTTGCTTTTTGTCTGTCTGGCCAGCACTGATGGCTTCAGTCCATCTGGGAATTTAGTCAGGTTTGCAAGTTACACACCTGACATGCTGCAAGAATGGACACAATCCAACTCTCGCCCTAAGATCAAATTATTTTTTTTCTCATTGGTAATGTCCAAAAAAGCTGTGGGCAAATAAATCAATGCCTTTTCAGAGTATGTCTTAAAGACACTGATGGAGGACATTTGTAGGACAGGCACAAATAAAGTAGAGGCCAAACATCCAAATATGCCCCTGCAACCACAAGGACAAAAAAACTGTTTTCTGTGCTGTTCTCTGTGAACAATTGCGGCCTTAGGGCAGAAATCATACACGGAGATTTGTTCTGTGTTTTGTATTCAGATAAAGTATCTCACATGGGAGTCATCTTAATGCTTACTTGAGCATAAAAGAAGCAACGAAAGAAAGAAGAAATCTGATTCCCAGTTGGTGGCAGGGGGACTAAAAATACAAAATCAGTGACTGTAAGTCAGTCAGCACCCAGAAAAAAGATATCATAACTCTAGCTAATCAGAGAGAATTAACACCTTGCACTTATGAGTAATTCATTGAAGATAGCCATGAGCAAAATCAAAATAAAGATGAGACATTCAAGAAAATGCGTTTAACTCTAGATTTCTAAATTCTAAAAAAAAGTTAATCAATACAATAAGTAATATTTACAAGCACTTAGTTGAAACTATTGTGCTCCAATCTATTCAGCTTACTGTAGTGCATTGACTTGCTGACATGTTTTTCAGTTTGTTTGTTTGATATTTTCACTGCTCTAAAGGTATCCAACCAATAACTTCAATTCTATATACCGTCAAAATCACTCCAGGCTCAACACCTTATTTTTGAATATTTTGCTTTAACGGCTCACTGAGTTGTGTGAGATCCTAAGCAAACTTTCTAATGTAATTCATTTTACAGTGTTACCTCAAGATAGGATAGCAGATGTGGGGAAGATCTGCCCCGTAAAATGACAGTAGTCTACATTGTCTGAAATTCTCACACTTGAAATGTTTTGTGTTTCATTTGTTAATATTGCCACCACAGACCAACTTATTTCATTGGAATTTTATCTGAAAGATCAACATATATAAATGCATATTTATAAAGTGGAAGAAAACAAGAAAATGTTTTTTTTTTGTGAAAAAAAAATTATTACCTATAAACCATATTCTTTAATAATCTGACTTTTATGGCAGAAAACTAGCCATGCGGGGGACACAGCAAATCTGTGAAATATAGTTCCAGGTGGAGATGACAGTAAACTGAACTTTTTTGCCTTCATACAAAGTACTATGTATGTATGAACTAACAATAGACATCCCCCTGTGCACACCATCACCAACAGGGTGGTGGCACCATAATTCTGCGTGGATGGTTTCCCTTGGCAAGGATAGGGACATGATCAGAGCTGATGGTAAGGTGGCTAAAGCTAAACATCACACAAAAAAGCAGTGTGTATGTGATTGTGAATGGTTTTTGTTATTTAGTCTATCACTTATGGTTACAGAATGTAAGCATCCAGTATTAAATACAATAATATTTGACCTCCACTTAACTATTTCATCCACTTCAATGATCCATATTTTTCATAGAAGACAGAAGAAACACGATTCCTTTTCAAGGATTTTAAAATTTAAATTGATCTTTATTTATTTTGTCAGTCGTCAATTCTGTCGGCATCTAGGAATACATACTGATTCTTTCAAATGTACTGTTTTTTATTCTTTTCCAAACAACTGAGATATTTGTAGTTGTCTAAAAAACAGTTCCAGTAAGTGATCTGTAAACTGGGCACATCAAGAGCAGCACAGCAGATGGAGATTCAACACTATGACAGCAAGTGAGGGGTGAAATTCACCTCAAGGACTCAACTGTGAGGCTTTGGATGCAGACTCACTATAACAGGGCCGTGTAGACATGGACACTTTACGCCAAGCTGTTGTGATAAGAGTTAACATTAAGGATGAGCAATCTATTTATCTGCCTTCAGCCCCTGATCTTTTAGGGTTTGTGTAAAGCCAGCATGCTCAATACTAAGGCAACTAAATCAGCATATTTTCATCATGTGTCCTTTGGTTCCAAAATAGAAGATAAAGCTGCCATTACAGGTTAGGGTTACAGATTAAAGCTCAAAAGGTCTAGTTTTCGTATGAAACTATATCCAGTCCAATGCTGCATCTTGAAGGACCCTATAAAAGAACAATTCTCACAAAGTCATCTTTTACAATTTTTCCCAGTTTGGTTTGTTCATGTTCAGATTGCCAAATGGCAACAATATTCTCTCGCATTCACAGCTAATGTTTTATTTACACCCATTCCTCTAATTGTCACCTCATTTCAGAGAACAAAGCTGCAGTTATTGCACTTCAGTAACTGTTGAGACAACATCTCAACAGTGGAACTGTGGACACCGCTGAGCTGATGGTTCGGCAAGATGGTCTGTGGAGCAGAGCTCTTTAGCTGGAGAATCTCCAAACTCAAAGGCACCTGCTACGTGAATACTTTAGATCACTGGTTGCGTGTACTGTTTTGCAAAGACATTCTCATTTAAATGTGCACATAGAGCAGAACCTCCTTAAAGCACTTCCAGGTGTTTCTAACCAAAGAAAACCTGAAGTGCCTACATCAATGATACATTGGGTTTCACTCTCAGTGACAGCACTAATTTTCAATGTTAAGTAAGTTGAAGTATAAACACATTTAAAAGGAGCTCAAAAGGATTTTCACCTTAATTATAGACCTATAGTTGAAACAAGATATTTAGATACACTTTATAAAAAGACACAACATTTTTTTTTTCTCATTGTCTGACATTAAATCAGACTAAGGATTTTCCTTCTCAGGGATTTTTTTATTACTATCTTTCCAAGTCTGAAGTTTCCATACCCTAACATTAAATTTCTTTAAACAAATCCTGGGCAAGCCTAGTACAAGATGGCATGGCTTCATAATCTTCTAGAAGGTATTTCATATTTCAGTTAATTGGAATCAATGTATTGTAAAGCAACATCCAAAAAAATTGTGACTTCCTGGTATGACATTACAGAAAATAAATGTATCTGGGTGCAAAATGTACAAGAGCAAAACTTTTTGAAGTTGATGGCTGAAGCTGGTAGAATCATCCCATCATCCAGTGAAACAAATCCTGTACCAGTATGGGCTAAAAGGGCTTTACTCTAAACAAGACGTAAAAAAGGTGGGAACACCTAAAAAAAATTGGCATTATGAGGAAAGATTATTGTATGGGCCTGACTCTGTGTCTACCTGTAACACCTTTCTGGAGAGGGGAATCCTCCAAGCTTCTGCTGGCAACAACTTAATGCTCACCCTCTACCGATGATCTACATGGCCCTGTCTTTTAGTGTTTAATCCTTTCTCTCTCCTAGACATAGCTACTGACTGAGCTTTTACTGTAACTGACTCTATGTGCTCTCTTCAGACTCTAACCTTGAAAACTGGCTCAGAGTTTATCTGTTCTTTCTTTTTTAGGTGAAACGACTAAAAGGAGCTACATCCACTAACATTTACTTTCCTTCCCATAGAAAGTACTCCTGGATCAGTGGCTTCTTTGTTCCCCTTTTGTGTCTCTGCTCTGTTTTTTTTCTAACCCCCCAGTCGTTCCCGGGGCAGATGGGCCCTCACACTGGGGGAGCCTGGGTTTTTTTCTGGAGGGGGTTTTTCCTTTAAAAGGGAGTTTTTCCTCTCCACTGTTGCTACATGCATGCTCAGTATGAGGATTGCTGCGAAGTCAACGCCCCTGACTGTCCCCCCTGTCTTTACATGCTCATCCGGGAGGAGTGAATGCTGCAAGTCACTGACTGGGTCAATCTGCTGGGTTTTTCCTTAGATAGAAAAACTTTTTATCCAATTTGAATAAATAACTGAATCTGACTGCACTGTTCAATGATTAAGATTAATTGGAATGTATGTACCTGACTTTTGCGAAGTGCCTTGAAACGACGTGTTGTGAATTGGCGCTATATAAATAAACTGAATTGAATTGAATTAAAGCAACATCTCATGAGCTCAACCAGAAGGATAGAACTAGGCAAAAACTGGTTGTCCAAATGGACAATAACCTTTAGCTTACCACCAACCTGTTTGCAAAGTGACTTCATGAGAACAAAGTCAATGATTTGGGATTTCCATCAGGAAGCCTTAATTTTTTTTTCCAGTGGTTTCCATGGATACTAATGTTTATTGAGGAGTTTTATTACACACACACATTGAGAGCTTGCTGAGAGCTGGTATTTCATAAGGTCTAAAAGCTCTGTTTCATAAAGTTTCAGATTTAATTATGGGATTATGGGACCTAAATAATAGAACTATGTCTTGGTTTTGAACAGAAACATAAGCTTAAAAAGCACAAATCACATCATCATAAGTTGTCTTTTACATTCTTCTATTTTAAAGTAGTGTGCCAGACATATAAAATGAACACTTCAATCAACACATTTATAGACCTGTGAATACACTAAATCTGCTTTCACACTTTGTAGTATCCTAAAATCACTTTTACATGGATCCAGATGTTAAAAAGAAGCATATTTTGTCAAATGTAAGGTCCCTTACCATATTATGTTTAATGTTGATGATGGTCTGTCGATTCAATTTAAATTAATTCAAGACTCAGTACTAAGTATTGGTGCATGTTTGAGTTGTATTGAAAGTTTCTAAGTAGCTACATTCATGCTATTAGTTTTTCTTTCTTTTTGTGGGAGAGGTCCAAACAAATTCAGATAGAGGATAGAGTATAAGATACAGTATATACAAGAGCAGAGCTGTGGATTTATTTTCTTATGGTCACAAATGCCATAGAAGCGTAAGTAAGATGCAATTTTGTCAAGGGGACCTAAAACTACAATAGGTTCATTTGTTTATTCTTTTTATTTAAAAACATTCATAAATCTTATTTAGGAAAAACATTTTCTACTTATTTGTTTAATGTTGACAAGACAAAAGGAAGTACCTCTTTACATATCGAGTGAGCACATGAGCACCTAATGAGCCACAAGGATACAGCATTTAGACAAAATAGTGCTAATGCTTTAGTCAAAATCATTCAATATGTGTGTGAATGTGATTTGGCTTTTAGTTTTCATTTTTGAATTTAGCAGTCAACAGTGACCGTCAGACACTCCAGAAGATTTATGCTATGCCCTTTACTTATAAGGACAGCTGTTTTCATAGTCTAAGTCATCATGAAGCAATGACAGAAATGAAATGCAGTTTAGAAAAATGAGTGGAATACCATTGTGATTATTCTCATCATTACTTTAGTCCCATTTGCTCTATATTCATTAGCTTTATAAAACACCCGGTCACACAAACACACACACAGAGCAGCTGTGTGTCACATGACCTCTTTTCATAGATTTGTTTTTCAAAGAGACAAAATCAAAGGCTTGTAAAAGTGCTTCACACATAGAAACAGTCTATTAATGTTTCCTTTGGAAACAAAGGTGCCTTTGAATGCACCAAATCAAAGACTAAACAAATTATACAAGTGAACACTGAAATTAAATAGCAGCCATTTTTTATTTGGATCTCCCTCAGTGAGGCAGTAGACAGATTTCAGGATACAGCAAATACCAGACAAAAATTTACCTTAGTATCTTCACAATGACAACACCAACTTGCACAAAAAAAAGTGATCATGTATGAAACACTGATGCTACTGTACAGGTTCTGGGCAATCTTTAAAACTGCCTCAATATTTAAATATCAAGTGTCTTTTTTTAATTTTAAACATTCAAACAACGTAAAATATTTTATATTTCTTTGTTTTTAGAGAGAAAAACTACCATACTGAAAAACTACCATACATTCACTGTAAAAGTGAATGTTAGATGTTATAAAAAACCTAACAACCTCAAATTATAAAAGTTATGTCCCACACTGTTACCTAAGAACAAAATCGCATGATCCCAATGTCTTAATTGTAAGTAGTAGTTATAGTGTTGGTTTCTGAAAAAGCAAATACATTTACTTTCTACTGGTTCTATAAATAGGTGACTTCTTGAAAGCAGTGGGTTTTTATTAATTAATGGGATTTTATAAATGGGTAAACCATCTATCCTGTCCCCTTAACTTCACAATATTGTGCAAACTCTTCATAGAAATAAATTGAAGTTTTGTTGTGCCTTTTGAAAGGCACTTTACACAGCTGACCCCTGCAGAGTCCATCCTGAAAATTCCTGACCTATTCCAAGATGTATACCCTGTTGTTCCTCTAATTGCCTTCCAGTCATACCATAACATTGTGGCAGCAAATTGACATTATTATTCAGTGAGTAAAATTATTTATTTCAATTAGATTTTATTGAAACTACAAAATTACGTATATGCATTTTTTTTATTCATCGAAATATGTGCCTTCTGAGAAGTCTCAAATGATGTGCCATCTCCCAAGTGCTTCTGATTTATCTGTCACATTTCCTTACGCTTGTGTGCTTTAAAACTTTTTTTTTTTTATCAACGCACTACTGCAAAAGAACATTTAGCCATTTAAACAGTCATCAGTCTTGGCAGAATGGATTGGTCTCTGCGGCAGGCTTGCACTAATTTGACGGAGAAAATGTTCGGTCAGATATTGGATAATGGGATGGGGGGTGTAAAAGTATGAAAAAGAATAAGTAAAAATTATGCAAGATCGATAAATTTATATGAAACAAAAGCTATCCTTTCATGCAAATGGAATTAGCTTAAAAATACCTTGCTGTGAATAGCAGGAAATAATGTGTAAATAGTAATTTCTGATTACCTTATTGTACACTGGGTTAAATTTAGAGTATGCAATCATTAGGTTACACTCGGTGTAACGTCATCTAGCTACAAATATTGTGGCTTTCCGTGCCATTACCTCCAGAGCTGCAATATCTGCTTAAAATAATTGATGTTGCTCTTTTTTAACAACCAAGCAGTTTGCTTTTAGCTTTTTAAGAACTGAATTGCTTGTTTCTGTTAAAAAAAAAAAAACACTGGCTCGAGTAGACCATAGCTCAACTCATTTGTCTCATTTGTGCTTCACATGCCTTACTTGTCCTCTCCTGCATGAAGCTGAGAAAGTGAGTTCAGAAAAACATTTTGAGGGGTGTTTCAAATCTAAAAAAAATGGGAGAAGATTAAGGAGAGAGGAGATTATTTCTAAGAGATTTAAGTAAAGATTTGCCAACTTGTCCTTTTCTGAAATTTACAGAGTCTGAAGAGGGCAGAATATCTTTTTCTAACATTGGACATTTTATTGAAATTAAATAACTTTATGACAAACTTAGTTTTCGATTATCTTGAGAGCATATTTAAATTCAGCAGTATGCTATAACAAAACAATTGGTAGATGATGTGGCTTTGTCACACACCATTTAAAATTGATTGTTTAAGCATGATGGCTGCCAAGATAGGACACCTGATAAATGACAAATGCCAGTTACTTGGCGTCTGTTCTCACTCTCTCTTTCTCTGTCTGTTCTCATCTCTTTTTCGTGGAAGAAACAATGATTCAAGAGGTGAAGTCAAGAAAAAGGACTGAAAAATCATAAAATTAGATCTTGTTTATAAAGAATCAGTGCAAAAACGCAACATTAAGGGTAAACAGTTGGGGGAATCCAAAGTAATCCTATATGTCTTTATAAACAACACTGGATAATGAGACTTACATGTACATGCAAAATGAATATTATGAATATTATTATAAATATTATTTTGCAACAAACACAATTGTTAGTATTTCTTGGACCCAATGTGATATACTCTAAAACACTTTTGCAATTTTGATGAATAAAGCCACTTTGAAACCAGAAAAATAACTTTAGCAAGTCAAATTGTAGCAACACCTTCTGTTTCCACAGACCCCCAAGGACTTGCTGCAGGAAACTATGCTGCCCTGTAGGCTTCCAACTGTGATATACAGAGTATATCTCTGAAATGGACTTGACTTTAACCATGTCTTCTAAATGTTGCCACTTTTTTGATAGTGGCAAGTTCTAAAGCACTTCCTCAAAGACACCCTAATCCATGAACTGTCAGCATGATGTGCTAAAATGTCAAAATTTTTGGGATGATTTATATCTATGTATTTTTTTGGTTTATTTCTTGATTATTTCCAATATAATTAGAGAGATTTAACAATGCTTTTACAAATATCACATAAACACGAGTATGAGTAAATTAAGACACAAAATATAAAAGATCACATTATCCCTTCAGTTTATTAGAGAATTCAACCTAGCTGCATAAGTAATGTGATGAAAAACAGTACAGAGAAGCATGGTCTATTTGTTTCAGTAGGTTACATGCTGTACAGCATGTACACTAATAAAAAATGAGTTTTTTGCCCTGTTTGTGTCGAGTCTAATTTTACAGGAACTGTACACCACATTCTGAGCACTCACTGTTCTTGGGAAACAACTGTCTGATGATTTACAAACTATTAATGAGTCGTTCCTGAATCATCCTGAACTGAGGATAACTGTCTACAATGGAAATTCACTTGAGACCTTCTGACAGTGCTTGCTGATGTATCTATTAAAACAAGTTAAGTGTCTTTGTGAAAGCCTTTCAGAGACAAAACAATAACAAATAATAAAACAAATAATAAAAGTTCAACAGAAATCTGTTTAAACAACAAAGTGCTTTTCAAAAAAGGTTGGGATGGGGCTTGTATTTAATATGCCTAGTTTATGCTGTACGAGCTTTGAGCTTACCTTAAAATGCCAATATTATTGACCAAAATCACCTTCCTTTCACCACACTATTTTGCACAGCACAGTAATTGCAAGCCTTTTTTTATGTTTTATGTAGCCCATGAAGTATGGAGATTAGGTGGGCGTACTCAATTGGTTGCAAATTGTGCTACTCGATGCCCTTTCCATCCCACACACCGGACTTTTAGATTGTTTTTTTTTTTTCTTAAAATGCATAGCTTGATTATTTTGTGAGGAAGTGTGAGATCATTGGAGCTTTTATCTTCTTTACACCCGAGGTGCTAAAAAATTCACCTCTTGGAACTCACTCAAAATGTTCACAGATGAGGTTTTATGCATCTAATGTCATATTCATTTAGTTTTTGTCATTAAAAATGAAAGCACTCACTAATGCAAATAATTTTCGCTATTGTAAGTCATGTAGCAACACACACCACTTAACCTGACCTTCACCAACAAAAAAGAATGAAAAATGAATCTTGCCAAAGTTAGTACTTTGTGTTCTCTCTCTATTTTTTCTCTTTCTTTCTCTTTCTGCCGTAAGGGAAGACCAAATGTAAAAACGCTATACATGTCTCCATTAACAGATTACCACAATTACACCAAAAATCTAGTTGTGACTGGCTGGTCAAGTCTCCTTCCATGGACTAGCAAAATGTGTAGGCTTAGATGGAGTTGAGGTTTGTCTAAACGCAACACCAAACTCTGAAATTTTGGTTTCTCAAAGAAGCTGGACAGAACCCAGAAAAACGCTCTCTTTGAACTTTTCCATACTTTGGCTAAAACACAGTTTCACCTCTTTTTGTGTGAACATATGCAAAACTCTGTTTTTTTATTTTTCACATGTTAGAGATTTTTAAGCCTTTAGTAAATTTTTCTATGTAGATCCAATTTTAATTAAAAATCCCATTTTGACAAGACCTAAGGTTCAGAACCTCCAGGATGTCTGCTGAATAGAAACCTATACCACATCTCATTCTAAAGGCAACATTCTGGCTGGCCAGCCGGCTATTTGTCCCGAGGTTAGATTTGACTATCATTGTAGAACCACAGACCTGCAGAACCAATCAGGAACCGAAAAGAGAGATGAATATATCGGACCAAAGTGAGTCAGTATCCCGTTCCTGTGGTCTGGTACCAGACTATGACAACCTGTTGGCTCTGAAACTTTATGATTCCCTTGTTGTTGCTTCTCCTTTGACCTCTTTCGTCTTAGATTAAAGTGAGGTTAAGTCTCCTGTTTTTGCTAGAAATAACTTTACTTTTGGCTTAAGGAGAGTCCAGCAGGTTCTTAAAAAAACCTTTAGGTTCTTATTTAGCTTCAATCATTACAGTTTGGGTGCTCGTTTCATGATCAACCTTTTCACATTTAGCCATGTACAGAATTATTTCTGTCATGATTATTTGTTTTTTATTTGAGTCTCTGTTTTTTTAAGTTTTTAGTCATTCAGTGGTGAGTACACATTCCTTGATTTTTAGTAAAGTGTTAAATTTCTTAATATTTCTGGAATGTGGAAATACATGCATACATAATTGTTGTTAAATTCTGGTCTCCTGGAATATATCCTATGTATGTCATATCTGGCTATGCGTTTATTCTTTATTTACAGACTAAGTAGAATGCTGGTTTAGGCCCCCAACTGTCCTGGGCTCCGCAGCAGTACTAGAATCAACACAAGAACACTTGACAAAGTATTCTGTTTGAAAACTATGTTGAAGAATTCACAATGAAAAACTACAAATTGCATAATTTGTCACCGATCGTGTCTAAGCCAGGGACACATCGTCAGTCTGAAGTTGTAGCTTGTGTCCATGATCAAATTTGCCCCTGCATGCAATGAAGCCACTTGGGTTGATGCAACATTTTTTAAATAATTTAGGAATTTGACATCTGTCTAGAATGTATATAAATGATCTGTACATCAGATGGCTTTACTTTAGAAATTAAATATAGAGTAACCAGTTGACCTAACAGTCATATTTTTTAGACTGTGAAAAGGAAGCCGGAGTACCTGGACAGAACCTACAGATTCACAAGGTGCACGAGGGAAACATGTAAACTCCATGCAGAAATACCCCAGTGATTTGAACCCAGGACCTTTTGCTGTAAGACAACAGTGCTACTAACTGCATCGCTCTGCATTACAGACTAGGGTTGAATAATATGAAGTGATTTATCTGACTGCCAGGCATAACATATTCTGCCATACAGTCAGTTTAATGCATTCATTATAGACTCACCAGTTAACTATGAAAAGAGTTGTTTTAAATGCAGCATTAAAAAAACAACAACAACCAAACAAGGATTTTTTAACTTAGTTTTGTTGGTTTTAGGTGATTATCTTAGCTGGAAGTGGGTCCCCTCACAGCATTTGGCCTAGGGCCCCATTGGCAACACAGACATTCTTGAGCAATTGAGCCACCAATCATGCCTCTTGTCAAATTCACTCATAGCCTTACAGCTGACCAGTTTTATGCTTTGCATCCAACATAATCTGCAAGGACAGGATGTCCTCTTGCTGCCTAATATATAAAATTTTGCCAGGTCCAATTGTATTAATGTAATTAATCTGTTTTTAACCTCACTCGTCAGTGGTCAAAATGTTATGTCTAACTGGTGTTTGTTAAAGACTGTAAAGCAAACTAATGTTGTTCAGACACACTGACTGGGCAACCAGACTATGGCTGATATGCAGCAGGCCCATCTTTTGGTACTTGCTATAGTAATATTTAATTGTTGTTCAGAACTCTGACACTCTGCCTGACGGCAATAATCATTGATGAGTTCAAGATGTGCAGCAATGATGGAAGACTAACCATGCACGGAATGTGATACTACCATATTGTTGTGCTTCCATGAGAAATGAAAAAAAGCTGAATTTAGCAAATTTATGCAGAAATTCTTTTGACATTATGCTGGTTAGGCCCAAATAGCTGGTCAAACTTTAAAGAATAATTTGATTACCTGATTTTATTGCAGCCTGAATGTGCTAAATATAAAAATTCTGAGACCATCGATTACTGCCACTGGAGCTTGTTATTTTACAAAGGATAAAAATAATTAGTCCAGTGTTATTGATAATAACCACTGCATTTAAGGAAACAAAGGGAATAATTCTGTAATGCATTCTGTTTGTGGTTGTAATTTTTGATATTACAAACCTTGTTTTAAAGTAAAACTGCAATGCACAGTGGTCTCTGCTAAAGGGCCAGTTCCTTTGACATTCTAGTGATTCACTTTTTTACTTTTACTTATTTCTTTATTGTTAGTGGAGTTTGACATTCTAATCTAATCTAATCTAATCTAATCTAATCTAATCTAATCTAATCTAATCTAATCTAATCTAATCTAATCTAATCTAATCAAATCTAAATCTTAATTTAAGCCATATTTGTATATTTTAACTTTTAGAATGTTTTGGGAATTTTATTTTTAGTGATGTGATATCAGTCTTTGTTTGCTTTAATTGAGTTAGTTAAATTTTATTGTTGATCACGTTGATCCAACCTGCATAGTTTTAAATATGCACATCACTGTGTGCATACACTGTCATGTTACTTTTTGACTCTGAAAAAGGCAAAATGATTAACTGAGAAAATATTTTTACACCATAGGTTTGGCTAGAAAATCTGGAAAAATGGAGAAAAAAAAATGGAAATGGAAAAAGGTGTCAGCGGTCTGGAGATACAAGTTTACACATTTAATATTGATCCCATGTATGTTTGAGGCTATTATTTTGAAACAATAAAGGAAACTGATTTTGAAATGCCTGTTGTGTCAACAAAGGCAATAAATACAGATTTTTGTTGAGCTGGCTGACATCACTCACTTACAAAACCATTTTGAGAAAAATAAACAATGACAGATAAATTTTGTACAATCTGCAAGCCCTGTAAAAATACAGCGACTGACTATTTATCAGCAACTAGCCATGTTGAAGCTGAAATCTGCTTTGGAGTTTCCTATCTGTACTAAACTAAGGGTCTTTTTGACCATGAGTCTGGATTACATTTGATCATTTCAAACGTTAAATTTTGAATACCTAGAATGATCAAACCTGAACTGGATAATTATACACTGAACCGAGATTCTTTAAAAAAATGTTGTATGAACATTTATTGTATTTAAAGAACAAAAGAGGAGCAAGTCCAATGTTTTTGGCATAAGGACCAACTTAGAATTGGAAAAGCACAAAACCCACAACACATGGACTAGTCAGAACCTGGACCGGAATATTCTACACTGATTACAGATTCATTAAATAAAAGTTTGTGTTTTATGTTATAGGTTTTACCTTTCTTCAGCAGTGTTCTGGATCAGCTGCAGCTATCTGATTGACTTTTTAGGCAGACTTCTGAAGACACTTTTGCAATCATCAGTTTGACTAGAGATGAATGCATGGATGAGTTTTTTAAGATCCTGCTGGGACATCCTCCTGCGGTCCAAAAATAACTACTTTGGTTTTATTTTTAGTCAACTGAGGAAATTTATGGAATTAATCAGCCAGATATTAGCGTCGGGAAAAAGTAAATAAGCGAAATGAGCTGAAAAACAAAAATAAGTAGCACCTGTCTGTACCTGTCTATACAAAAATGTAAAATTGAGAGATCCATCAGAGCAATATCGACAACAAATGTGTGCCACGTTTTGTCAGGAAAAAACCCTATAAAATACGTTTTTAATAAAACCCTAAAGAAAAAATGCATTTTCAACACACAAACCATTCCAATTTAATAGTAATAGGTAAAAGGCTTCCAGTGATACTATGTGAAAGGCCATTTAAGAGCCAACTCTTTTAAGGGGCCCGGACCAAATGAGAGAAATCTTTGAAAATAAGTAAACTTCCCATCATCATTGAAAAGGAAAACACAACAACAAATGCTGAAATCAATATATCTCAAAACATCACTCTGTTGATTCTAAGTGAAGATTTTCAGATTTTAATTAGTATAAGACTACATAGAGATTTACTGCTTCTCTCTCAAAAAGTACAGAAACTGTGTACAATCTGGCACAAGAAAGTTGCACAGTGATAATTTCTGTCTCGTACTGCATTACATAACAGTCCCACTTTAGAGAGAGTGGAGCTAAATGGCTGATGAAAACATACAGGAAACGCAAGCATGTATGAGCTGTCTTAGTTACTGACCTATCCCACCTTACATCTGTCGAGCACAACTGCTGCACTATAAAATTCAATCCACAGAAAATGTCTAAAATTGCAATTAACAGTTGTGATTGTAATGTAAGCAGAATGTGCCAAAACAATTCTGCCTATGTTTTATAAGCTTTTTTGTAAAAGCAGAAAAAATATAGAATGCTGTATTAAAGTCAGTCAGACAAAGAATAAACAAATATGCAAGTGGATCAGCTAAAAAGTAACAATAATCTCTGTGTAATGGCATTTATTTATTCATGCTGTTTATTTATTCATGCAGTTGCTGATTTTTGGAAGCTCTTTTTAGATTCTCTTTAGTATTTATTAAACATAATGCACTCTTACCTTGACAAAGGCCTTACTGCAAAAAAAAACTCCATCTTTCAATAACTGTTTCACCCAATGTTCTTATATGCTTGATTTTCCTTGTCCTTTAGACTGTTTCTATTATTTCTAATTACATTTCAGTTAATTTCTGGTATTTCTGTAAGTTCTGGTGTGTCAAGAAGCACATGATCAACCTTCGCGCAAACACAAAGAAACAGGCTTGGTTTGTTTGTACAGAAGGAAACCCCAAAGAAATATTGTGCAGTGTGTAGACAGGTGCAGAATTAATTGCCCTTTCTCATCTTGACAAATAGGTATGAATTTACATATTTGTGGAATCACTAGGGGTAAAGATGTGGACCTGAGATAAAATTATCCTTTTTCCTCATAAAATTCAACTCTGGACTAAATGCTTCAAACAGAGGGTGCAAGCATTTTGGGTCAAGCAGATGTTACATTATTTACCTGGAGCTACATACACTGCATGCAATTAGTACATGAAATGATTATGTATGCTATCCAGGATCACCGCATACCCTGTAAGTTTAAAAGGCAGCATCCATTACAGCTACATGAGGAAACTTGTCGTACACTGCAAACAGACTGCCTGTTAAAGCAGCTAGAGACCCCTTGAGATAAGAAAAAATAGATTTTTGCCTCCACTTTACCACACAGACAATGTTTTTGAGTGACAGACTCATTTGCCAGATTTTGTGGGTGGATGTTTATGCAAATGCCTCTCCTCTGTGGGCTGAAATAGCCATCCAGTGACAGACCAAAACTAACTGTGCTGAAATGCAGACACCATGCATCTTAGAGGGCTGAAACCTGAGCATTATTCACACTGAAATCTCTAGCTCCACACGAGAGCTTGATAAAATATGCTACATTAAGCTACTCCACATGAAAGTGAACATTATTTTTTAAGCCTATTTTTAATGGAGAAAAGATAGAGAAGATATTTGTGTGAATTTCCACACACAAAAAGGCTTCTATAACTTGCCCTCCCATCAGGGCTGTGGGGTATTACAGCAGCAGACTCACATGAATCGTGGTCATGTTCTTTTCAAAGGATGAATAGTGCTTGGAACAACTTAGCACTGGAAAATAATTTGTCATATGAGAGTCATAACTGTTCAGATTTCTTTTTACAAGTCACCTGAATTGCTTATTTTTGGTGTTAAGTAAAAAATCAAACCTTCATCTCATACTAAGTGTGACTGATTAAGTTCATTCTTCTCTTCTGGGTTACACTGGGAGAGTTTTGTTGTTAAGACAAAAAATTAGATATCATTGCACTGAATTATGCAAATAATGATAATAAACAATTAGCATAATTAGAAGATGCGCAAGTTGTCTTCACTTGCTGGGATGCATTTCTTGTTAAGTTTACACAAACACAGAAATCATTTTAATGTTAAAAGGATATTTTCTGCTTCTCTGAATCATAAGGTATCATAAGGCTAATTAAAGTTTATTGTAAGGGTGGCGAAACAGTGCAGTTGAATACTGAATAAAGATCCAGTAAGAAATCAGCTCAACTGTCAGATGAACTCGTGATCATCCCTGATTGGCCTGATTAGCTGGTCGGAAACTCAAAAACCTAATCTTTTACTGATTAGTGAACACACCACATGTAGCACCAAGAAGTCCTGATGAAAACAACACTTTAGTGCAGATTCTGTTACTAATGAAAGATAGCGAAAATGAAGAAGACTAAATGTTAGCTAAGTTTAGCATACATGAGGTGTTTAAAATGTCTCGGGAAGTGCTAAAATGTAAGAAATTTGAAAAGGAAACTGTATTTTCTTCGACGTGTTAAAATATGTCTGTGATTCATTCAGGCTGCAAGAGAGAGCAAAACTTTCAACAGATAACGGTAAAGCTGAACAGAGTACATCAATGTTACTCTGTTTTATCCTTTTTAAACGTCTGCCTTTCATGGAACATGTTGGATTTGGGAATGCTGACAGCCTTTTGGAAATCTCAGTTAATCAAATTATCTAGAATAACATACACGAATACTTCTTTTAGTAATGCTAGTTAAGCTAACAACTAATATAAGATGCAAAACAAAGTTTAACATTGAATCTATAAATTAATTTCTTTGTTTTAAAATAATATAGAGCCCCTGTTTTACAGTGAACACAGCAAGAAGTTGCCACTGGTGTTGAATATATCAATCACAGCAAGAGGGCTGTAAAAAATACTTTCAGTCTTGTTCCAACATCTTCCAAAGCTATGGCAATTAAAGAAAAAATTGACTCAGAAACTATCCATATTGGCACGCCAATACTTTGCAAAAAATGAAGATCCAAAAATTGGCCACAGAATTCTCACCAGTGCATATCTAATGCATATAGAAGCTTTTGACAAAATATAAAATAACTATTAGCAATATGTTCATCTGGGCAAGACTAAACCAACAAAAAATTGATCTGCAAAGCCATGTGACCGAAGTTTCCTCTACTGTGAAAAATCAGAAAAGTCAAACAGCTGCTATATTTATCCTCTTTATGACCAATTTTGATTTCCCCTGTTTGTAATTCCAATAGGTTGTCAAGCCAGGCTAACTATCAAAATTTCCCCAGTACAAATCAGTCATGGTTGATGTCTATGACTTGGTTTTGTGGTTTTGACAAGCAAAGCTGGAAGAGCTAAACAGGCACTTAAGAGCAAATCAGACAAACCTGTGGCTTTTTAATGACAATTCATGAGTTGTTGTGGAAGCTTGGATATACAGGTAAACAAATCTAGCCCTGAATCATAACACAGAAGATGCACATGGGATACAAATACTCATCAATAAGACGTTTAGCTACTCATCGCTAATGCCTGATTTTACTGGTTAAGTGCCACCATTTTTGGGACAAAAGGAGTTGCATGTTTACATCACAGAACTGTAGTACAGAACTGACTGAAGGTGCCAGTCTCAAGAAGTCCCTGGTGAAGAAAAACATTCCCACAGCATGATGTTGCCACCCCCTCCCTTGTCATTGTGGGGATACTTTGTTAATGGTGATCTAAACTTGGTGCAGTATTAGTACAAGGTTTGTGGCAAACTTAAACTTCTAATTTTGCTTTAAAAACCAAACAGAAGTTTGCAGTTTTGTAATGAAAAAAAGCAGGAAAGGACCAATGTATGTAAATAAAGGCAGTATACAAACACTTTAGTAGATAACACATCCACACAATAGTGCACTGAACTTCAACTTCTAAATGTTACACAAAGTACAAAGCACAAGCTTTGGTATATCAAGAGATTTTATTTTTCAGAACAACATTTTTGCGCATCTAAGCACACTGAAATTAATTGATATATTATAATTATATTATAATAATTGATATTCACATACAACTGGAAAAAAATTGTTAAGATGATTACGCAATTCATGTAGCTATGTTATGCATTTGAAGGGTCCTCAACACATAGCACTAAAACTGAAAATGTTGAGTTCTAGAAATCCCTGCAAACTTTCCAAGAACTACTCATAGTTAGAAAGAAAAATTAGAGACCTTGCTTAAAAGCAAAAGATCTTCAGTTAACTCAGATGATTTTTGAGGGTTTGCGGCTTGATCTGCTAATACACATACATACACTCGCTTACACACACGCATAAATAGGACTTTCAAGAAAAAATCATCTAAAGCGAACCTTGTCTTCATCCTGATCTTATAATATACACTTAGAACTTCACAGCAGAGCCTTCAAATACTGGCTGGTACATAAGAGTCCTGTGAGTTGATAAAGTTAATAAATAACTTTTTAGCTGCTTTGAGTAAAGATCTCTTTTGATAAACTAGGGTAGTAGATGTTTATGAAATAAACCGATCCAAATGTGTAGTTTAAGAAGTGGAACAATAATGATTTGGACTTGTGCTGCAGAGAAAAGGCAGATTGTGCTCAAATACAAGCAAATGCTAAGATCAGACATCTGTGCAGAACCAAATCCTAAACATCTTCAAATAAACAGTCTAAGACCTGCTGACATACTTACTGTATATACAACCATCTACTAAGTAAACATAAGTACATGCAAAGAATTTGGAAATATTAAAAAAACCTACAAGAACTGAAAGAATCTAAGCTAACTTCATGAAATGTTTATGAGCTGCTAACAACTGCTAAGGTGTTGATACTAAGGTCTGACCTCAGAGTGTCTGTACCTTTGCTTACAGTTTAGTAATTTCTAGTCATTTTTGCTTTCTTTCCATTTTTTTTGAAGTTGTGAATAATTTCCAAATATGTTTTTGCAAAGAAGTACTATGTGTTTTTTAAAATGTTCTAATTCTTAATTTCCTTATTTATTGCTGAAAACTTTTGCATGTCACTGCCATTTAAAAACTTTACAAGCTTATTGACGTGAATATTATAATTATAAATGATCAGTGCTATAGATCAAAGAATAAAACTGTAAAAACAGCTGTCTCCAACTTGTACATCTTGAAGTGCCTTCCTTGTCTTTGCCAAAAAAGATGCAATCCACCTCCACCCCTAAACCCGTTCATGCTGTTCTGTGTATTGGGTGAACACCACAGAATGTATTTTCTGAAAAAAACATGGCAACCTTGGCTGATTAGGTGTTCAGAGATTAGATGTCTGGTGTGATGTTGTCCACATTTTACAGATATTGTGTTTTGATTGTTACACAGGTTCTGATATCTCTGACAAGTATGACAAGGTGAATAAGAGAATAACCTGTCTTTGGTAAGTCTGAATGCAGGTGTCTCTTGAAAATAGAAACCTTTATATCTGTCTGAAAATATTTCTTTGAAGTTGACTGGGATTTCCTGATCCTCGCAGCAAAGGTACTTTTTGTCCTTGGAACTCCATGTATGAGGGTGTAACACTTAAGATTCCTTTGATAAGTACTTTTCAACATTTGGAAAATATGACCAGTTTTTCTCAGCACAAAAGTAAAAATCCTTGTCCTGCTGTTTTTTTGGTGCATGAAAATGCACAGACCTTGCCAATAGACTGTTTCACCAATTGTGAATGTTGCTGAAGCTTTCATTTGACATTTCTAACTCTATACTGCGGTTGGCACATTATGTTTGATTCGGTACACAACATCTGTTTATAGGTACTACTATACACAGGTGAGGCAATTGACTGAATATGAAAGGAATTATATTCTCATCTAAAATCAAAAACACATCTGCTTGCTGTTATAAAAAGCTGTTAATTGATATTTCTCTATTCAATAAAATATATAGTACCGCCTGTAACAACAGTGTTAAATGCACTTAATCTCTATCCAGACTCATAATGTTCCAGTAAGTATGTTATTAATCTGTAAATATGCAAAACTGGGGTGAGGGTGATTTCGCCCCCTTGTCATTTTGTACCAATGTAATTTTGGTTGTTTTGTGCCTGATTTATAAAATGAAATAGCACTATCAGCTGCAGTACATTTTGTTGCAACTGTGCATCAACTTCTAACTGGCAATGTTACCTTTCATACCTGCCTTTGTCATACCTTTGACAACCAGCAATTTAAAGTAATTTTCTATAACGTGTTCTTGGTTTACTGTAAGAAAATATGGGTTTGTTGCCACAATAAATCTCATCTGTCAACACGAGGTCATTCAGAGATATTTTGGTTTGGTCAAGGTTAAAATATCTCATATTATATCAGTCAACCAGCCCAAACAGGGATCAGAACTAAAATAAATGTAAATAGGGTGTCATACAAAAGTTTATAAAAAATAATTTACAAGTACCCTAAATTAAGTAGATGGAAACGAAATGTTTTGTTTACGGAAGGAGGACTGGGTGATATGACACAACTAATACTCACACGTGTACTGCAAACGTTTGTGTAGCAAGTCAGATTTTTGGCAGCCCAATTTTTAGGGTGAGGTACCCCAGGTCTGTAACCACTACTGTAAATATTTTTCCCCATTTTGCAGAGTTTCATTATACTGATTTTGATTCACAAGTACTTACATTTTATTCTGATACTATCAACAATACACTTTTGGTGTATGTCATTTGAAAACTACTCTCATTTCATGTAGTTATGCAATCTTAATTAAGCCTCAATACTGAGATACCTATATATATATTTGCTGGAAAAACAGAAAGGACTTTGGTGTCCTCCATCTAAAAATGTCTAATTGTACCTAAAAAGTTAAAGGTGAACAGTTGTCCATATAAAGACATATTTTTTTAACGTCTGTATGTGATTGAATATTTGTTAGAGTTGATAGACTGTGCTAACCAAAAGGCTTCCTTTAAGCATATTTAAGCAAGCTTTAGACACATTTTGATATATATATATATATGGTCTAAAAAGTTGAATGTTTAACATATTTTTGGGCTAAAGGGGAATGATGGCTTGTCAACCTGAAATAAGCATGCAAAACATGTCCCAGGTTATCTGCATCAACCCCACTACCTCTTTTTATTTTTTAAAAGGAATTGCTAGAGTTCTGGGTAAACCCAAAATTATTCATACCCTAAGTAGATTTAGGTCTAAAGTTATCTTCTAATTTTACTTACATTTTTCCTCTGACTGCAGGTAAACTTAATGTTTTGGGGTAACCCAGCCAGAGTTCTGGTTTCATTCTGATAGAGAAACCGTGGAGGGAGCAAAAAATTAGGGTGATCGCAAAGAGGCCCTACAAGGAGGATTACATTTTTCAACATTACATTTTGGTAAAATGTAAATAAAAAGTCAGTCAGTCATTTTCTACCACTTATTCCATAGTGGGTCCCAGGGGAGCTGGTGCCTATCTCCAGCAGTCTATGGGCAAGAGGTGTGGTACACCCTGGACAGGTCACCAGTCCATCACACAAACAACCATGCACACACCTAAGGGCAATTTAGAGTGACCAATTAATCTAACAGGCATGTCTTTGGGAGGAAGCCGGAATACCCGGTGAGAAACCACGCATGCACGGGGAGAACATGCAAACTCCATGCAGAAAGACCCTTGGCCAGGAATTGAACCCAGGACCTTCTTGCTGCAAGGCAACAGTGCTACCAACTGCGCCACCGTGCAGCCTGGATTCCTGACATGTGTTAATATAAATAACAAAGCTTTTGGCCATAATCTTCCATGGTCCAGGGTCGTTATTTCCTTTGTGCTGTTTTCCATAGCCAGTTTTAATAGCACCTTGTGTTTTTGTAAGTTTTTCTGGACTACTTCATTAAAATATCATCTTTACTGCCTTCTTCATCTCTGCATTTGGGTCTAAGACGGCTGCCGAGCATAAAAAGTGGAGACCTTTGAACGTCACAGAGCATGAAACAGTTGTGGCAGCATCATGTTGTGGGGAGGCTCTTATATAGCAAAGACAAAGGCAATTGAGAGATGCCAAGATGGGTGAGTGGCTAAATACAGTGCAATTCCTCAAGAAAATATGTCAGATACTGCAAAAGTATAGACTGTATTCACCTTCCAGGAGAACAAGGGATGTAAAAATACAGCCAGAGCTACAATGGAATGGTTTAGAGCAAATAATATGAATTTGTCAGAAATTAGGTAAAGAATCTGGGAATTGAACCCAGGACCTTCTTGCTACAAGGCACAGTGCTACCAACTGCGCCACTGTGCAGCCCTAAATATGTTATGATTAACTTTGGACTTAACTTTACTGTAAGTGGAAAATTTAAAAAGTACCTTTTTATCAGAATGTTTAAGAATGATGGTTAATTTTTTAACAAAGTGAAACTAAAAGCGAGTTATTGTTCCTCAAGACATTCTTACCTGGTACATGAAAACATTTTATGACAAAAACAAAGAAAATCAGAGGGAGAAAACTAATTGGACAGAATTCCATAAGGTAAGAAACTAAGTGGGAGAACTTTTTGTTTTGTTCTTCATTATATTGACATGTTTGATAATAAAGGGATCACTTCATAGTGTCTTGAAAGTTGAGATAATTTAAGAAATATTTTGTTTATTTGCACCGGGACCAGAAAAAAAAACTGTTCATACATATTAATACTAATTATTTATTTGCTTACGTCTGGTTTTCTTGGTCTAGGGAATTTACAGTGTCCTGGCCCCTAAGGCAATATTGCTTTGAATGTTTAACTTTATTTTAGCAGTCTTCTGACCTCTACATATCAAGTTTGCTGCAGGAACAGTGTACTCAGATATATTTCAAAAGCTCCACATACAAACTAAACCTAAAGACACTTAAAATCCAACAACTTAAAATGGGAAAAAATATCTGCTGTGGGCTCAGAAAACCTTAAAAAGAAGGGATTTCTGGCGCAATTGGGACACAGGCTATTAGAGATGCCTACTGTAACTCAGGACAGATAATGCATGTATAAGACAAAACAGATTCTGTGCCATGGATCTGAGCGCTTTCCTTCACTGAATTGAAACTAAAATGGCCTCCAAGTGTACTGAACAATGGGAGTGAGCATAATGCAGTGTGACTACTGAGTGACTTGACAGAGATCCAAAGTGAATAAAGGGCCTCACTATGTGCAGCAGCCAGGCAAAGCTGCTGCAGTGCTCAGGACTTTGGCGGTTTGATGGTGCATCATAACGCTTCATACACATTTAATTTGCTAATAAATCCCATTGTCATTTTCAACATGGCACACTGTCTCTGTCCTAAGAAGCTGTTCTGATAAAAAAAAGCTCCTGCTTACAGTCTTGGTGATTTCACTTAGTGAAATCCCTGTCCTTTGGTTTCTACAATAGCTGCTTTATTTCTTACTTAAGAGAAAAGCTGGATCAAACATCAAGTAAGATCATAGAGTTTATTACAACAGTTTTGCTTCAAGTAAAAAATAGGGCAAACATCTGTGACGCCAGACTCCATTCCTACCTACTTATTGTTCTAATAAAGTCAGGGACACACTTTGAGTTATAAAATATTCATCTGGACATTTTGGGAATTTCAGTTCTTATGTTGCATCATTTAATTTTAACCAAAACGTAAATTTTGAAATCCAAGGAGCCCTTTTCTATTTGACATCTTCCCTTTACTTCATAATTCAATCTCACTATGAAAATATGAGGTTGGGAGTAGATATGCATGCAATTATAATACAGTTTAATTTTGTGGTAAAATAAATTGCTTATCTATTTTACTTCAACTCAATTATGGAGCACAAATATGTTTGAGGTGACTCTAATTTCAGGTACAGGAATCTTTTCAGGTTTTCAAATATAGACCTTGGGCAAAACCTCAGAGGACAGCGAGCCTACTTCTTTCTGATCTTGAAAACTGGGAACTTCCAGCTAACTGAGAAGATATAACCAAACCACCAGACCACTTGACAAAATAAAGCTAAAGGATATTTATTTTCAGCAGCCAAAGTATAAAGCAGTGTTTTTAACCCTGATCCTCAAGGCACACTGTCCTGAATGTTTTAGAACTACGTTTCCCTGCTTTAACAAAACCTGATTCGGATGATTGCAGTTCAGCAAAAGCCTGTTAAGCAGCCATCAATTGAAATCAAGTGTGCTGAACTAGGAAAACATATTAAACATGCAGGGCAGTGTGCCTTTAGGATAAGAAATGAAAGACACGGGTCTAAAGAGTAGGCATGAGCTGGTTACAGAAGTTGTGGCATAACAAGTCAAAGAGAAAACACTAAAATATCCTATTGTTCCGTTGGGTTAAGATGCTTTTAATGACAAAGAAAGTACCAGATAGCATGAGGTAAAAGGGTGCTGCCTCTTATCGACGTGTTGCTTTTCACCACTTATACCTGGCTGAAGAAAGGCAAATTAATTTACTTGGAATTATTTCCAATCGCAAGTAAAATCTGACTGTCACTGTATTAAACTGAAGTAGCACCACTTAATCATTCCTATTAACATAATGCTCTTGTAGACTACAGTCAGCAAAGTCCAGGTGGCCTATCTTATAATCAGCTAACTGCAGGCAAGCTACCCCAGTGGGTAATTTAACTGATTATTAAAGGTGTGAAATGTACTAATACCGTCACTTTTGGGTATACGCCTTTCAGTACAGAACAAAAGTCCAGAAGTCTGCGTTGCAGAGTTTGAGGGGTTCCAAGTATCACTAAAGGCTTATATTTAGGAAAGTTATAGTTTCTTAGTCAAGTACAGAGACAATGTAGAAAGAGACTTGGATCAAACCAAAGCTTTATGTCAGCCATGTTTACCAGTGATATAATACCTAACTTGCTCTATGTTGAATCTAATTGTTTGCTTGAAGCGACATTAAACTGAATGTACACATCAATGGTTCAAAGTAATACAAGCTAAAGTGTAGTATAAGGTCCTATAACGTTCAACCATCCCCAAAGGCAATGGAAGTCTATATTCTGGAGACCCACTAGTATTTTGTTGTAAAGAGTCTGTGCTATTTGCGTTTTACTTCTCAGTGCACGTAGGTACAATTTGAACAATGTATTGTCTATTTTACAACTACAAAATTATTTAACCCTGTTTTTTATCAAATGTGAAAATACTCTTTTTGAAAAAATCCTAACAATATTTTTTGTGTTTTTATTTCTTGTAAAATTATTTCTTTAATTTTTAAAATACCATACTGCTACCATTGCTATACTGGCCAATGGTAGAACATAATAAATCACATTATTGTCAGAACATGTAAATATTTGTTTGCTGTTTAATAAAGAAGACATACACGGGTTTTAGTTGTTTAATATTTATAATCCTTTATATTTAAATTCATATTTAATTTAAATATAAAGGATCTGTACTGAACTGTGACTTGACCAAAAGATGCACTAAACTCTGATATTTGTGAACCATTACAATGCTAATAACTAACCAGTCAATATCAGCGATTTATTCTCCAGTGTTAATCTGTAAAGAGCAGAATACGCAACAGGTCTAATATTTTGGCAGGTGTTTATTCTCAATTTGTGTTTAAATCTATTATTTAAAACCTAAACACGTTCAACTGTATGTTATAAATGTCATTAATATATTAAGGATATATTAATAACTGATAATCAGTTTGTTAGTATCTGTTGTTATTTTAGTTATTTAATTATTCTTGCTTTTCTGTTTTAACTACAAACTGTGTCAATGTGCCTTATTTTTTCATGTAGTACTCTGAAACTGTAAAACCAAGACATTTTTACCCAAGGTTATCATTCTGTGACAATTACATGCTGGCCCATCCCTATCAAAGAGTTTGGCTACTGAACGTCAGCCTACTCTCACCTCTCTCAAATTTATGTTAAAAGTGGAAATCTGTAAAACACTCTAAAGCTTGCCTCTGTCTAAACCAGCAATTACCTTCCATGCTCCAAAATTCAGTCACACTAGCTTGAGCTAATCCGAGCATTAATTGGATTTCAGAGCAAAAGGAAGAACAGTAAGAACACCGTCATTCACTTTGCAGGAGCTACGAGTCATCAGCCTGCTTGATTTTGATTGTGAGGGACGTGGGAGGAAAAACCCACACAAACAGAGAACACCCAGGACAAAAAAAAGGGAGGGAGAATTATAATCCGCCATGCTGTGAGTGCCACTGTGGCTCCTTTTACAACTTTTTATTCATGAAAGGGGAATGTGTGACAAAAATAACAGAATAAATGAGTCATCCGAGTGGTACATCTGGATTCTGTTGTGCCTGTTTGGCTTTCAAAAATGACACAATATCAAGGAATGAGGTCTGTCTCTTTGTCTGCCTAATCACCTTAACTAGTTGAGAGCTTTAACCTTTAAGTCCTATACTCCTTCAATGTGAAGCACTGCTGGGGTATTATGGTGGCAACCTCCAGCCTGGCTTTTCTTTGATGTTCTCCAAAAGCCATGGTCTGGCAGGAGCTGAGAAGATCAAAGACATGTGATTTTTATCAAATGAAGCTCTTGTCGGCTGTTTGTAATGCTTTACTCTTCATCAACAACACCCACTCTGTCACCATGATTCCACAGGAATCTCAGTGCTCTTTAAACCCAGTGGTGATCCAGATGAAAAAGGATTTATTAAAACCTCCCATCAACCAACTCTATAAATAGAAGCTCGTAGAAAATCTTTGCTAGGAGAAAAAAAAAATAAGCTGTGCTCTTAAGCTGTTATTAACATGCAAACAGGAAAAATATGTAAAATGTTATTTTGAAGCAGCAAATATTTTCTGTGAAACTTAGAATATTGCTTCCTGGTAGTATTTCTGTCACTACATCATACAGTTTAAAAAAAGTAATACAAAGCTGAATCATACGTGCTCTTATTCCACTTGTTACTTGACTGCAGGCTGAATTTAGTAGTAATTTACATGAGATATTGCATGCATTATTGCTTAAGGGACTCAAGTGGTAAATGGTGGTGAATTGCACTTGAAGTGGTTTTGTCATACATACTTGTTACATCATGCAGACATTTAAAGCAAGAGTGACTCATAATACTATTATTGTGTTGAAGTTCGCCCTCTCTAAAAAAAGAATAAATGATACGATTTGAACATGTCCCAGCGATTTTAATGGGTTTAGCAACTCTCAGGTGCAGTTGAACAAACTGCTTAACATCTGCAATCCATATTCTCCTTTTTGCTTGGATAAGAGAACCGCCACCTGATATCCAGGATGCTGCTTGTTTTGGTAAACTTCATCAGGTTTCTGCTTACAACATTTTTCAGCAAAAAACCTAAAAGTTAATTTAATGTGTATGGCACTGTGTGCCAGAGTGACTCACCATCTTTTGTGTCTCATGGCAAAAGAGCCTCACAGAGCTATGCTGCAAACTTATCTGTGTATTTTTTTATTATTTTTTGCTACCTTCTGGTAAAACATAATCATCCATGTGTCTATAAACAACTTCTCAGAAATAAAGAGAGAAAACAACACAATTCGAATAGCTTGGAAAACTCCCTCTTCTAAGTGTGCAAACCTAATCCAAAACTTATGACGATGCTTATCATAACAGCTTATTTATGTGAGGTATGTTGATGTATGCATATCATGTCCATGTGTGTATTTCAACAGCAAACAGGAACCATGATTGTGACATTTTTTTCAGTAAGCATTCCACTGCATAAATTATTGCTGATTTCCAACAAACAAACAAAAAAAAAAAAAAACGTTGCATTGCTCTATGGCAACACTGAACGGGCAGCATACCTGCTGAACAGCTCTAAAACTGTGAATATGTTTTATTCAAACATTGCTGATTACAGTATCTTGTAAAAGTATTAATACCCCCTAGATTTTTTACTTTGTGTACTGTAACAACTACAAACCTAAATGTTGTATGTGATAGACTAACGCAAAATAGTGCATAATTGTAAAGTGGCAGGAAAATAATACATCATTTTCTTTATTTTTGTTTGTTTCTACAAATAAAAACCTGAAAGCTGTGTCATGTGTATTATCACCATCTTTCACCATCTATTTCTACCAGCTTTGCACATCTAGACCCTACAATTGTTGGGCATTTTTTTACAAAATATCTCAAATTCAGACAGATAGGACACAGACTGTCTGTGAACATTACGTTTTAAGTCTTGCCACAGGTTCTTAATTAGATTTAGGTCTACATCATTCTAACACAACAACGTTTTAATCCCAACAATTCCACTGAAGCTCTGGCAGTAATGGTAGGGTCATTGTCCTGCAAAAACTTTAACATCCACACAGTCTCAAGTCTTTTGCAGCCCCTAGCATGCTTTCCCCTAGGATTGTCCTGTATTTAGCTCCATTCATCGACTCTGACTAACTTCCCTGTCCACGCTTGAGAAAGACATCTCCACAGCATTTGCTGCCAACACCATGTTTTATGGTGGAGATGGTTTGTTCGGGTTTTTAGTTTTCTGCCACACATTGCATTTTTCATATAGGCCAAAAAGTAAAATTTTCTTTTCTGACCAGACACCTTTTTCTACACATTTGCTGTGTCCTGTACATAGCTTGTGGATACCTGCAGGTGGGACTTCTTATAGCTTTCCTCTAACTATTCAATAATCTAATAACTCTTTCATAAAGGGTAGATTTGTGGAGTGCACGATTAACAGTTGTCCTGTCCAACAGATTCTCCCACCTGAGCTGTGGATCTCTGCAGCTCCACCAGTTACCATGGGCCTTTTGGCTGTCAGGTTAAGTGGACAGCCATGTATTTATAAGTTTTGCAGTGGTGCCATCCTCAATCCATTTTTTCAAGATGAATTAAATAGTGCTCCCTGGGACCCTCAAAGCTTAGGATATTGTGTTTCCCTTTTGAAGGCAATTGGTTGCATTGGATTATGATTTTTGAAATATAATGAAAAACAAGTATTCTTTTTGTTGCACTGCAATTATAAATGACATTGTGTTGGTCTACCACAAAAGATTCCATTTAAATATGTTGAGGTTTTTGGCTGTTAAGAGATAAAATGTTCAAACATTCAAGGGGTACGAATACTTTTGGAAAGCACAATAGCTTTTGGATTACGTGAGAAACCACTGAAGCCTTAAGTCCTAGCTTGAACAATGTACACCAATTGGACACTGCTGCATCAATGATCCCATTCTTTTCCAGTGGCTTATAAGCCAAAAATGAAAGAAAAATGTGTCCAGATTAGTACTGTCAATCTTTGTAAGGATGACTTTGACATAAATGTATAAACAAACACAAACAGAGTGTCTTTGGATATGCAGCCATTTTAACTTCGTGCTGATGTGCACAAAAAAGCATCCTTTTTAAATTCACTGCAATGAATTTTTAATTTAGTCTGATGAAAGAAAAGAACCCCTTTAGATGGTCTGCTTTGTGCTGGCATGGTTTTAACTACAACCAACTCCCCTGTCAGCTTTGAATCTGTAGTTGACATATTTCTAAGTCAACTGCAGTCCACATATCTATGTGTGCTCTTTGTTTCATGGGCCATCACAGTTCAAACATGCATTTAGGGCAGAGCAAGGAGTGACAGACGTGCACATTTCATTGACATGTTTACTATCTTATCTATGCAAAGAGTAGAGTGTATTACATCTTTTACTAGTTGAGCAAAAAGAATAAGATGAATGAATACTTACCTTCTTTAGGAGGCCGTCTTACTTCTGCAGTCAGATTGCAGATCTGACCGACATGCAGCTGAGGTGACAAGCAACCTTCCGTTTGTGGGTTTAACGGTAAAACCACATTATTGAGCATGAGCATGCCCTCTGATTCTCCATCGCCTAAATGCTGGGGACATGTGCATTTAGTGTACACAATCCCACATGCCTCCACTGTCCCTTTCTCTGCTTTCAGGCAGTTTTCCAGCCACGTACAAAGCACTTGACACCCAAACTGGCTAGGGCTCGCCTTATTCAACACTAAGAACTCCAGGATAGACTGCTCCTCCTCATCCAGTTTCTGCGGCATCAATCCATTATAATCGTAAGGAAAAACTCTTCGCAGCTGAGCAAAATTTTTATCGTAAAGCAAAAATATGTAATTATTCTTTGAATCACAGAGATATACAATGGATGCATTCACTTTGAGCAACTCGTTAATCTTCTCGTGTGAGTAGTGATCAAACTGATAAGCAAGCAAAGAGTATTCAGAGCAGCTCAAGTCTCGCTTGTATAGCTTAAGGTAGATGCTGTATTTGGTTGGGTCTGGGTTCTCCAGCGTCCATGTACAGTTTGTGTAGTTCTTGGGAAACATTTCAGATACCGAGTATGATCCATAAATGACCCCCTTGACCAGAGTGGAACACCAATAATCTTGGGCACCAGTAAATCCAAACATAACCAGAAGATAGGTGGAAAATATATAAATCAACAGGTTTCGAACAGCCTTCATCCTATGTCATTTGGCCTGCAGGGAAAGATGAAGAACATCATGCAAAAAGAGTATTAAATCAGAGCAGAGACAAAATATGAATGATTTCTGTCAAGTCTAATTGACATGCTTCACAAAGTTCTCACCAAGTCTTTCCATGGATAGGGTGAAAAAAGACACAACAGCATGTCTTTTGCAACCTCCTCATCCTGCCTCATTTTTCTACTATACTTTGTGCAAACATTGCCACCTTGTGGCTGCTTCAGCTCTTTTTATATTTCTTTATTTTTTTGAGGGAGGTGGGCGCAATAATGTGAGTCATTTAGACATTATTAATTGGGTCATATTTGGATTGGCACCGTCCCAGAAGATATTAGAATCTAGCTGTTCAGAATGGTAGACTGATTAAACACAAACTGCGAATAATGGCATGGAGGAAGTTTTAGTATGCGACGGTTTTTTTACGCAGTAACCACGATCTTTTCCGATCAAATTGTATTTTGTGAAGATAGGGTTGGGAGCTAGATAATAGGAGGATGGTGAATTTTTATTACAAATAATTTTAAGGCCCTTATATCTTTAATGCATCATCATGCATGACCATTGTTTCCTGATTCTGCGCGCTTTCAGACTTACGCACGAACCTGTGTGTCTCTCGAATTCAGAGCTTGACATATTTGATAATGTAATTTGATAAAGAGCCATTATTTGAGTGGGTTAGTGCGTTTGTGTTGCTGCGTGCGCTGTGTGTTTGCATGGCGCGTGAGAGGGAGAGAAAGCAATGCGATGTCCTGATTGCTTTAATCCTACAGGCAATGCAGCTGTGAGCAGTGTCACAGCAGAATGTGCATGCGTGTGCGCGTTTCCCAAACCGTGTGCATCCCTTTGTGTGCGCGCGCACGTGTGTATACGAGTGTAGGCGTGAAAAATCCCAAAGTAGGCTGCAGATTGTAGTTTTCTAGACAATAAATACATTTGCATCTCTAACTACTTTTAGGATCATGTAAAAAAGCTATCCGTCAGAGCGGACTGGGATAATATGTGTCATGTAAGGATTTGCGGAAGCTGTGCAGAGTTAGATCAGCTTTTGCTGCGATATGTAAAACCATATGATCCCACAACCCTCCCGCAAGATTCGTGGCCATTCAAGGGATTCACAAAAAAAAAATCTGTATTCCGGAGACGATAAATCAGTCGTCAAGCGAGTCCTGATTTTACTGCCCAGGCTTCCTGGAGCAATTTTGTCTGGAGAGTAGATGTGAATATAGAGGCACGTAGGGGCTTCATCTCATACCGCAGCACTTTAAAGTGATTTTTGCCTCTTAAGGGGGAGATCAGCTCTTTAAAATATCATCTGTTAAGCACCCCAGACTAAAGCGAGGGGATGGACGCTCGCCGTGCTGAATATAGACGGTGCACATATTTAACAACTTTACCAGAGACATGACACAGGAAAATTCCCTCATCTATAATTATTATGATAATTATAACATCTTACCTTACACTGCGGAAGCTATGGCTATTTTCCCATCACTGGCCACATCCTTATAAATAAATTCTGCAGCCTTTCGGTGAATCAGTACTCCCCATTCCCGACAATAGAAGTCCGGCGCAACAAGATGGTTCAGTGGATGAGAAATAAAATGCGTTACACTCCGCTCTGGCCGCTCATATCCTCCCTGTCCTCTTCTTCTTCTGCTGGCTTTTTCCCATCAAAACCGGAGCGCAACAAACGCACGACAGCCACCGAGCAGAAGAGAGAAATACCAGGAGAGAGAGAGAAAAAAGAAAAGGGAAGGAAGAAATTCTTGGAGTGATGAGAAGAAGTGAGCGAATTCTTTACTGTGTTAACATAAATTAAATCCGCAGACTCCACGTATTTGCCCCTAATGATTTCTTCTTTCGTAAAGTCGCGTTTCTCCACTCCTTTGGGGAAAACAGACGGGTAGAAGAAAAAACAAAGAAAAGGTCCTTTTGGTGGGTGGATGGGAGATGTTTGGCTTGACTTGTGAGTTATCACAAAGAGAAATAAACGCGCTTTTGCTTGGTGCTTGCAGAGCTCTAGAAGCAAGGCTGCAATATCACGTCACACTCAACCGCTAAGATGAAGCACGTACGTACGCTTCTTACTGCCGCTGCGTCTGGCACCACCACCACTTTCTTTCCTGCCATCCTCCTCCCCTTTTTCTTTTTTTTTTTTTCTTTTTTTATATATACCACAAACAGCCTTCTCTTATTTCGAGTCAAAGGGGGTTCCCCCCGTGAACTGGACCCTCCTCAGTGCTCAGACAACACTGCTGCTCTTTCCAAACAGGAATATACTACTCACGGAGTTTCTGTTGTGGTCTTATTTTTTTCTGGACAGAGGGAGTATAAATATGACCAGAACTGCGATCCATACGCTCTATCAATGGGACCCGGTTTGTCTGGCATAACCCCCCACCCCTGATCCCCGTCCTCCTGCTCTTCTGATGAGTCAAAGCCACTGGTTCCACCTTTCACGTTGCTGGAATAACAAACGCTTGTGGGACAACTTGAGCTGTCTCGGAAAAAAGTTGCTGCGAGTTGCTTCTCTTTCTTTGCAGGTGCAGTTTCTCCATTCACGCTCTCCTCAGACGTGTTCACAGGGGAGCGCTTGTGTGTAGCCTGCGCGCCTATTCAGCCAGTTTGAATACGTTTTCGACCTTTACTTTTTTTCCCTATCGCTTTGCCCTGATATTCTGAGAGACATTTATTTAACAATCAACAGTCAATTAAATTTTGCGTAATCTCCTGGCTATAACAGTTTGTCAGTGACAATACGTTATCAATGGCTCTGCAATAGCCTTCTTTCCCTGCTGACAGAATTCATGCGGAGAATGGAAACATAATGGACACGGGGATGGATCTGATTGCCTTTTCATTAAGGATGGAGAAGGGATTTGTTCACATAGGTGGGTGTTCTTTATGAAAGGTGGCGAAAAACATTCAGAGCACAATTGTTATCTATATTCTTGAACGCATAATGCAAAATTATTGTATTATATTTTGCACTGGAACTCTGTTTAATCACATTGCCTTGCAAAACTATTCAAACCCCTTAAAGTTTTTCAAATTTTGTCACGTTGCAAACCTATGTATTTTATTGGCATTTTATATGATGACCAACACAAAGTAGTACATAATTATGAAGTGGGAGAAAGATTAGAGGGAGAAAGTGTGCCATTTGATTTTGAATGTGCTGTTCTAAGAAATTAATATGCTTTAATCTGAACAATTCCATTAAACCTGTACCTTTATGTTTAATATTGTTGTCAAGCTGTAAAGTGAACCTCTGCCCCAGTCTAAAGTATTTTGTCACCTGTGACAGCTTTTATTTGAGAAATGTCCTGTATTTAGCTCCATCCATCCTCCAATCAACTCTAATAACCCTTCTCCCTGTCCCAATGGTTGTCCTGTCAAAAGAGTCTTCCCACTGAAGTCCACATCTCAGTAGATCCTCCGTAGTTACCATGGGCCTCTTGGCTTCTTCTTCTGGTTGTGCTCTTCTTGCCTGGCCAGTCAATTTAGGTGTATGGCATTTATCTGGGAGGTTTACTGTTGCCAGGGCTGAAAACAAATGGATGCCACACTTTTCATAGTTTTATTAGTAAAGTGTATATATCATTTAAATTCCACTTTGCAGTCATGAGTTACTTTGTATTGGTCTATCACATATTATCAAAACAAAAACATTGAAGTATGTGGTTGTCACGTGAACATTTTTTTTTTAAGTTTAAAGGCTATGAATGCTTCTGCAAGGCATTGTATTTGTAACATGAGAAGGCTTTTCCTGGAGGGTTAGGTCAGCTGCTTTAATTATTGTTAACATAAACTGTTAACTCTCATTAGCCTGGCAGTGTCTTTTAGTGTTTGACTGAATTGGTTCCATCTCAGCAGATGCTGCACAAGAAAGCCCATTTGTTGATTTGTTTCCAGGAAGTTTCAGCCGGGAGTGTTTGTCAGCCATCTTCACCAAAGAATGCTCCAAAACCATTCAGAGCGCATACCAAGCCACAGCACTGTGACAGTTTGAAGGAACTTGTTTTCATCCCCAGCATTCTGCAGCACGCAGTGTTTACAGCATTGTTAATGTGTTGCCAAATTTATATCAAAGATTGCAACCATTCTAGTGCAGTTGGTCTCCATGTTGTGTGACTGGCAGCTTTCTATTTTGGGCCTTTCCCAGGCAGTCGGTGGAAGATCAGGGGTGACCTCGAGCCAGCCCATTTTTCACGGCCCTAATAAGGACTTTTGCATTCACTGGCCTTTTGGCTCACAGGCAGCTAATAGGTGAAAGAAATTCATGTGAAGCCCTATTGAACAATGAAAACACAATATGTATCTTTCAACTGATGCATGGGGAGATCAATTTCCAAGCTTCAGGTACTTTGCCATCAGTCTCTTGAGCAAGAATTTTTTTTTTATTCAGAGCTCTGATGGCGTCCTGCATGTTTGAGCTCTATACGACCAGGAGGAAGGAGGAAATTCATCACAAAGCGTGGCTAAACGTAGTATAGCCACAAGATGAAAAGCAATAATAGCACAGCAGGGAAGTCATAATCTAGAATGAAACTGTGTCACTCAAAGTGGAATAATTTTTGCTGCTCTACACAGACCAGGATTGTAATTTGTTACCTTGTGATTTTGGCTCCATTCTCTAAACCTCAGATGTTGAAGGACTAATACTACCTTCCTGTTTAATAATAGTCCAGCTCGTCTGGTTTAAGGTTTTCTAAGGCTCCAACTTAGCTGACTTCTCTAAATCAAATAAATGGCAACAAATTAAAATGTGATATATTTACACTCCTTGCAGTTGCTTAAAAATTAAAAATTTGCGAATAACCAGCAACAATGAAAAAGATCTTTTATGTGTTATTTGCAGTCAAATTAATAATTGTTTGTGTAGATTGAAATAGATTTAATAGCTGGTGTTAAAGAAAGAAATGTGCATAATCATAAAGACTTCAAAATATTACATTTATATCAAATCATTTAAACTCTCAAACAGTATACAGCAGACCCGTTTATCCCTTATGGAATCTCCAAAGCATTTGCGATATTTCTCATCAGTTGCAAAGTATGTCATATTACTCTATCAACTCAAGAATCTATCTGGGCACATAGATTTTGAATTATTCATTGGTCTGAATAAAGACTAGCCGTATTATCACCTGCTTCTGTTTGTGTGACTGAGCCTGTGCTCAAGCATTGGTTTGACTGTCCGTTGTTACAACTCTTTGATATAAGAGCTGCTTCAAAGCATTTAGGCCTGTAACAAACTCCTTATTGACAAATGTCAATCTATTAAACACATGATAAACGTCAGTTTATTGATGTATATGAATATTTATCCACCTATATGATATGTGTTTTAGATATATTTAAAACAGATTTTTTTTAAAGAGACTGTCAGTTTTAATGAGTGGATTTAATGCAAAACATACCGTCCAGTAGATGAACTATTAATTGTTTTAAGTCACATTTTTCTGTGTACTGTCATAAGACTTCTCTCCCTGATGCATGACTTAATAGTGACTCACAAATGAGCAAGTCTGTTCAACTTTTTTTATCATACTCTTTTTTTGTAGTTTTTCTCAGATTCATGATTACAAAGATGCAACACTTGGTTCAAGAAATATTAAGTTAAGTCTTTACTACAGGAATGCTGCTTCTTCTCCCACATTCTTAGAAACTGGCACTCATTGATTTCCTTGAGGGATGAAATATAATTATATATTCCAGTTTTACTGAGAACTGTAATTTAAATTACACAAGCTTAGAACATTTTTTCCAAAATACATTTCTCATATAGCATGATGTTCTGAGAATATGCAGTACAGAACTAATGAAAATAAGGTAGTTTTACTGTGAAAATCACTAACTCCACTGTGAGGTACTGTAAAAAGCTTCAGCAATGAAGAACTGTTGGAAGTATAGTAATTTCAGTGTTTAAAAAAAACACAATTTGTGCAGTAAATCAGCAATTAAATTGATTCCATCACTGCTTGAAGGTGTTTTACTATCAATAGTTTGTCAAAAATATTTAACTTCATAATATTTATTACTATGTTAAAGAGAAGAATATTTCTCTCATTCACCAATTTAGCCATTGTGTCTGGAGTACAGTGTTTTAATATGAACCTAGTAATTTCGGAAAGGAGGGGCCAATTTCATGTATGCCTACAAGCATACATGGAAAAATTACAATTTATCAACTGGTTAATTTGCTGCTACAGAGTGCATGAAAAGGGACACGCAGACACAGGCACCAGAAAATATTAACAAATGATGAACTGGTGACACTAAATTTTGAGTATTAAGCATCAGTCTATGAATATTTTCCTCTGTATGATTACAAAAAGAATTTATGCTATTTTAAAATCAAAATGAAATTTAAATAAAAAGACTTGCTATTCATAAACCTTAAAAGTGAACATCAAAGTAGATTCATTGTTAATAAAAGTCACTAAAAATCTAAAGTTTCTGTGTGAGAAGTTTAACTCCACTGGGGGCTAAACAGCAGTTGGCTGTTGTGCAAAGAAACTTTAAAAAGTTTTTTTTTTTTTTGTACAGGAAAAATGCAAACAAATACATTATTATCAGATTGCACTGCTAATAGTAGTTAACTTGGTCAGTGAGATCATCAATAGGCAAATCCCACCAGTTTTCAAACTTGGAAATGGAGCACAGTTAAGTAGGGTTATATGTTAGATGTTTTTTCCAGATCCAAGCTCCAACTTCAAAGGTACATGGAAAACTAGCCACCAGCACTTGCTCTTGATTGAAGCAAAGATCAGTGTGTTTGAAGAACTGATTGTCTTTTAAGTATTAGCGCTACATCATTTGTAAATTGTTGGCAAATGCCTAACAAATATAATTTTATAATTTCTTCTATGTACCAGTAAAGACAGCCAAAGTACCACCAGTGGTACGTGTACCAGAATTTGATATTTGGTTCAATAATGTGTAATAAGGTTAATTTTGGGGCATAACTGTAATGTATCAGAAAAGCTAAGTGGCCTCCATGATGAAGTAGCAGAGGATAGTATTTTAGCCTCTTTCAGATAGTTCTGAATACTATATAACACTGGGGGATAAATATTGCTAATTTGTTTTTTTCTGCCCTTTCCATTTAGCACTGCCGTACAGTTCAATTTATTTTAAATGGAAGTTGCAATATTAACTCATCTGGTTTTTGTTACTATGGCATTTTTTTCAGTGCGTGTTTCATTTTATTGAATATGCTATCAGTAAACAGCACCTGAAAATTTTATATAAAAAAAAATTGCTAACGTTTACTGGTGAATGTAAAGTGTACAGTGAATAAATATGCAGCATAAAATGTACTTTTGTTCGACGTGAAATGTATGATGCTATATTTTAACATCCATTAAATTTGGGATGGAAGTTTGAAGTAAAAACTTTATTTATTTATGCCTCTTTATTTAGTGTCACTAGAAGGTCAATGTGCTCTCTTTTGAAGTTAAACACAAATTAATTACAAAACCTTGTGCAGACATAAGTGTTCACTGATCCCTTTTAATCGCTTCAAATAGAAACGATTTTTCCATTTGTGTCACCGCAAAGTCAGTATTTTTGAGTGAAAAGTTTCAACACATTTTTGAATAGTCATATTTGACCCACATATTCACATTTTATTAAAAAACATATTTCGGGCAATTTCTGTGGGTGTATTCTCGATACGTTAGACAATTATCAATTCCCTGTTGTTCGAATTTAAAATTCAATACCAGATATCTTCCATATTAATGTTACCACTGATGCTTCTTTGCCATTCTTTATACATCCCCAGCAAGCAGCTGGCACACAGGAGTCTCATTCATTATTACTCATAAGCTCACCAAAAAGGTTTCTTTGTCTGATAACTTTACATAAAAACAATAATCTTACAGGAGGAACTCACAGATTATGTAACATTTAAAGCAACATCATTAAGTAAAGAAACAGTAACCTGCACAGGGACATGACTAGAAGAGCATGATTGCTTTTAGACATGGTGTCACACCAGTGAGACTTATGAGCATAGCCGGACCTTTTGTGAGGCTGCTGGTATCCACAAACACTTCATATGTGCCTACATTAACAGTCCCATAAACTGTTACGGATTAATGCTTCTAGTTATTGGTTTACTTGATTCATGTCACATGAATGTCACTATCAGAGTACACAGACGTGAGTCTTATGATTCAGCACAGTTGTTATAATAATGATTTACCACCCTATTAACAAATTAAAGTGTGGGTGCTTGCATTGCTCCCCTTAAGGACTGTTTTGGTCAAAAATTTCTTGATATTTAATTCAAAGCTGTCCCTGAAATTACAGAGTGCTTTAGTCTAGATAAGGTTAAGTAATAAGGCATGTTCTTGTTCTTCTTCTTGCCTTGCAATTACAAACACTTCAAGTGAGGGCAAAGGTAAATGTAAGTAAACTGTACAAGATAATCAATGCCTGTCTGCAAGATGCCTAGCCAATTCTCTTAAATTCTTAGTGTTCATGGAATCGATGTATCAAAATGACTTCCAATGTGTGGAATATGAGGTTTTTACCTCATGGTCTTGCCTTGTCAATGCCATAATGAATTATTAAACACTTTTTTAAACTGAAGATAAAAGTGTAGTTTTTTCATAAGTAATTTGATGGATTATTTTTATTATTATTATTTCCCAGCAAAGGGCAAATAATGACAGCTATATTCAAGTTTTTAGCATTAATTGAGTTAGCCAATGAGAAATGAAGTTTTAAACAAGAATATTTTTTTTTCCCTTGCCATTTATCAATAAAACAAAATTTTCCCAGGCCAACAGTATCGAATACTGAGTGAGTATAAAATTTTTAACTGCCCCAGAGCATTAAAATTTAAACACGTTATTATTTAATAAGTGAAATGTAGTTCAAATGTTTTCAAAGACTGTGTGATATAACCTATTTGAAATGACAGGCTTATGCGGCTCCACTTTAGAACAACCTTGCGTGATTAATGTGGTGAACCATATACTGCACAGTGCACTTTGATACCAGCTGCAGTAAGAAAATAGTCTTGAAACATCTTTACTCTGAGACATTGGGCTAAGGTCTATCTCATATGGTTTTTTTAGTCTAAATGCGACTGTGCTTCTGACCCTGCAGCATCTTCACAGTAATCTGGGAAATCTAAAAGTCAGTTAGCCAGCAGTGTAAAAATGTTTTATCGGGGTGATATGATCTCATCTTTTTCACAGCAGCTACTATGCTGCCTTTAAGTCTTTCTCTTGCTTATCATCAGGCAAAAGGTGTTAAGCAATAATAGGCATTACAATTCACTGAAAGGTTTGAGTGAGGCTTTGGTAACACCTTAAGACAATGGAAAAAAAAAAGATTGCGCCACAGTGTAAGTGCAATACAAAGTGAAGAAGCCTTTTTCTATGCACCGCTTTAGGAAAGATTTCAGAGAACTAACAGCAAAGGCTTGGAAATTTTTCTTTTAATATTTTACTCAACACCACATTTACTATTATGGGGTGGCATGGTGGTGGGTGTTTCTGCACGTCATCCATTTTCCTTCTATAGACCAAAGCCATCTAGGACAGATTTACAAAACTCATCATAAAAGTTTGTTTGAGCATGCATGGTTGGAAGAGTTTTGTTTTTACTCTGTCTTAGAATGATGTTTTTTTTAGGGTCTATGCTACCTTTACATAACACAGTGTCAAAAATTGTTTCAAAAGATAATTTGTTTTTGGGGAAAATATTTTTTAAACTTACATATGAAATGTATAGCAGGCAAAACATAGTGCTGTAAAAAAAATATTTGCCTGCTTACAGATTTCTTCTGTTTAACTTTTTTGTCACACTTAAAAATGTCAGATTATCAAACCAAAATTTAATAAAAGACAAAGATAACCAGAGTAAATACAAAATGTAGTTTTCAAATGGGGATTTCATTGTTACTGAATAAAAAAGAGAGATCATATTTCTCCTGCTTTAGCTCCTCTTCATTGGCTCTAAGGCTGCAGGTTTAATGGTGGTTCCTAGAGTTTCGTAAAGTAGAATGGGAGGCAGATCTTTTAGTAATCAGGCTCCTGGTGGACCAGCTCCCATCTTTAGTTTGTAAGGCACCCTGTCTACTTTTAAGACTAGGGTTAAAACATAAATTTTTGATAAAGCTTATAGTTAGTGTGGCTGAGGGTTATCCTAAGCTTTCTCAGCAATTTTGTAGCCACAGACTTTGGCTGGTGGAGGACATACTGACCACCCTTCCTCACTCTGCTAAATTATCCTACTTCTCTCCAATTTTGCATTATGTGCTATTATTTCTGCTTTTAACTTTATGTATTCTCTCTTTTTTTTATAGAAGCTGCATCCACCCTTGGCATTTTGCTAAGCTGTGTCAACTTCCTGGAAATGGGCATTAGCCAAGATACTGCTGCCAGTAATTTAATGTTCTTTTTCTATTGATGATTCAATGGTCTCTGTTTTTCTGTATTTAACCTTGTCTCTCTTCTTGACAAAGCCATTAAGGTAATATTTGCTGCTAATAACTGTATGTGCTCTCTTTCATTCAATTGGGGTGGTTTTTTTCTTTTTTTGGTGTAACTACATACATTCACAGTCTGAGGGACTGCTATAAACGATTTGACGCAATCCGCTGTCCACTGTTGCATACTGCTCAATGAAACCGGCTGCGTTTCCTTTTTATAGAAAACTTATTTACCAATTTTAATGGTTAACTGAACTTGACTGCATTATTTAATAACTAGGGTCAAACTGGAATGTATACATTTGACTTTGGATCTGTCTGTATGATTAGATCGAATTGACAATATGTTTATGTATATACATTGGATGTTCTTTTAAGGTTTGTCTTTTCTGTTGTTGCCTTGATATGAGTTTAATTGTGAATTGGTGGTATATAAATAAATAATCCAAAACCAATCGAGAATTTCATGGTGTGTGTTTGACATACTTGTCTTGCTGAAAACTTTGGGTTTTCAGCACTTTGGGTTTCTGAGCAAGTCCCTAAGCAGCCCCCAGATTCCACATCCTCCGAGCAAGCATAGAGGATGTGGAATCTGGGGGTTAGCCCCTGAATGCTACCCGGGCACCACAGAATGGCAGGCCACTGCTCCCTAAGGGATGGGTTAAATGCAGACCACAGTTTCTCCATTGTGAGATCAATTAAGTCTAAATTAAATTTCATTTAATTGCCTTAGCAATAGTCATCCACAGTGACTGAACAAAGATGTCATTGCAGCGAAGGGGATTACTTATCGCTTTTGATAGAAACATGTTTCCCGCTAATTACAGGTCTTTCTGCAGTTGTCTGAGAGTGGTCCTTGGTTCTTGCAAGGACTCTTTTGAATATTGTTTTGACGATTTGATAATCAAAAATCTTATGAGGATCACTTGGTTGTGCCTGGTTTATGGTAAAAATATGTCCTTTTTAATCTCATATCTTGTCAGATTTCAGCCTGTTTCTTGGCATTGTTTGCCCTCTTGGACCTACTATTTCCTCATATGTCCGATGCTTATTTTCTGTGTTATTTCACTTTGTTGCACATAAATTATATGTATCAAATAATTATTTTGTTTGTTTGTTCATACCAGTAGCCCTATTAGAAAAAGTGTTTTTTGAGAAAAACATTTCCCTATTTTAAATTCATTTTCTACACTGTATATATCTATTTTATTATTTTTAAGGTTTTTTCTGGCAGTTTTCTGAGTAATAAGGGCCACCTAAAAAACAGGTGTTTGGGATATACTCAAAGAGTAAAGACTATTGGCTGTCAAATGAGTCGGGTGTTTCAACACCATGGATGTTCTCTTTAGTTTATTGCTGCCAAAGATGTGTGTTTACAATTTAAAAAAATGAGTTTTGAAAAAGTATGAGTATGAGTGCAGAGAGCTAGATATTTAAAAAGATGTAAATCCCTAACATTTACCAGCACACCGTTAACTTTGTACAGTGCAGTCTTGCTCATTTTTTCATTTATTGTGAAGGCTTAAAGAAAATAGATTGAGATGGGAGACTATAATTATAACAGTTCATTGTTAATTATAAGTACAATCCTTTTTGATCATGTTTCTGGTTTTTATAGTAGAAAATATGCACCATGACATAAAATGTGATGAATTACACATAAAAGTTTACTTTGATTTTAGAGAACATTATTTGAACCACCATTGGCTTCTTAAACAATCACAAAAAGGTTATCAAACATCAAGATAAGCTGAGCAGTTCTGCTTCACGTTCAGCTCTCATCCTATTTGCCTTTTCCATGACTGGGTTTAGAAATTAATTATAAATCAAGATATTTTTCCCAGCAAGGTGGATTTTCCCATCAGAGACAATGCGTACTGCACGAATCCTCTGGGCTTTTATCCATTCCTTTGAATGTGCTTTCAAACAGGCCCTCAACTGCCAGCAAACCCCCCCAACCACACACACACATACACACACACACACACACACACACATGCACGCACACCATAAATATTCCATGAGTGGCTGCCTCCATTCGTTGGACCAACAAGTATCAGTATAGAAAACCTCATCTTTGACAGCAGCTTGGATGGAAGAACGAATATACAGTACCAATAGATTAAGGAGTACATCTTTCCTTTAAGACAAAGAAGGGACTAAACAAGCCATGATTCCCAGTGTTATAGGTGTTGATCTCATTGAGTAATGAATAAGTAAAGAAAAAGCAAGATATACAAATTTTTCCCTCACATAGCATAACTTTTAGGTTTTTAATATCAGCTTGATTCATTCTATACAAAAGAGGCAGATAATCATAATGAAGAAAAAGCTCTGAAAATATCCTCTCTGCAGTCCTCATATAGTGAGATGCATCCCTGTTAATCATGGAGATCATAGGTCACCTATGCAATTATCAATTCTGAATGTGCATAATAACAAACTATCTTTCCGACAAATCGCCTGCCACAATTTAATTTCCCGTTCATAATTTATTTTACCCTGTGAGGAAGTGTGAACTCCTGTACTAGAAGATGCCTTGAAGAGAGCCATTAATAATGGAGAAAATACAAGTATAACGTTGGGGTAATATACTAGTAACTCAATTGTCTTCTGTAGCCTGTAGTCCAGGTTTTCAATCATAAGCCATTGATCAGTCAATGCTACCATCACTATTAACCCCCTCTTATCTGCTCTACTTTAAAAAATGATTCCCAGATCCCAGGCATTACTCAAACCAACCTGCACAAGGTTTAGTTGGATTTATATATGATCCTATCATTTGCACAAATCTTTCATCCCATTCATCTTTTTACTCTTGCTACTGTAGGTAGAAATCCGACTCCAGTGGGTCTCTTGCAGCTTAAACATTCATTCAACCGATGGCTGCTTTGTGAGACCGACGCTGTATTAATACAGACATTCCCCTAAAGCTCTCTCAGATATACTGCGAAATGCTGTTCAGAGAATATTTGAGCATAACAAGCACTTTTTTCTCAGTCATCCTGTTCGGGCCTTGTTCTTTCTTTTCGATCTGAGGTACAAAGCCCTAAGACAGACCATTGGCTCTATTTGGCTTTTGTTGCTCCTTAGACAATATTGAGATACTGCTAATTGGAATTTCTACGATCAAATAATTAGCCTCCCTGGCAGACAATGGTGGATAATATTTTCACATAATCACTAAATTGAAATGATAAGTAAGCTTCCAACCATCAGTTGTCGACAGGCACACAATTATTTGCTTTCGTATTAGCAACATATCACAGTTTTCTTCAAAAATGTCTACACCTCAGAAGAGAAATATTCTGGATCAAAATTTTATGTAATACAAATACTGCAGTTTGATAAAACTAGCATTTAAAATCTGAAATGCATCATTCTTATTTAGGTTCCTGTTGATCTGGTCCTCAGCATAAACAGCTGAAACTAGGTATCTACATGCAGTACACTGTAGAAAAAAGACACATTTTTTTCTCACTTTCTATCATTAAATAAAACAACTTTTCCTGTAACGTAGGTCAGAAAGGATTGATAAAATAATTTATATTTGTTAAATGGCAGAATATTGAGAGTTTTCTTTTTTTTAATTCAGAACTTTACATGAATTTTCTTTTATTTTGTAGAATTGCCATTTAAATTGTAAGACTTGGGTCAAACACCTTGGGTTGCTTTTCACAATCTTGACTGAAAATGGAATGGTGAGTGTCACATCTGTAAAGCTATTGTGACTCTGCTATCCACCTAAGGTGATGTGTTGGGCAAATAGAGCATTAATCAGAGAAACAGCCCAAAGGTCTATGGTAACTTTGGAAGAGCTGCAGAGATCCACAGTTTCTAAACATGTGGAATTTGCTCTGGTTAGACGACATCAAAATTAACGCCTTTGGAATACAAATAAAAATCTCTGTGGGACTCAAAACTAACACTGCTCATCACCCTAAACACATCCATTGTAATGGTAGAAGCATCATGCTGTGGGGACAGGGAAGCTGGTCAAAGTGTACGGGAAAATGGGCAGATCTAAAGGGAATTCTGATAGAAAATCTTTTAAAACAGTGATGTCCAAATTTAGCCCTCAAAGGCCAATATACTGCATGTGTTAGATATTCTCATGGTTCAGTCTACCTAAATCAAATTATGGTTAATTACCAGACCTCTACAGAACTTGATGAAAAGCTGAGGAGGTTTTTATTTTTTAATCAGCTGTGTTGGAGAAGGGAAACATCTAAAACATGCAGGACACCAGGCCTTTAAGACTAGAGTGGGATAAGCCTGTATGACAGCTTGCAAAAAAATCTGAGAGGTTCACCTTTCAGTAATGTCAATGTTAGTGTCAAATTTGTTTATAAAACACTTTTAAAAACAAATGTTTGCCAAAGTGCGTTACAATTTCACCAAACAAACAGTAAAATAAACACAAAGTAAAACAGTTAGTGAAAATCTATAAAATGACTAACAGCCATAAAAAGAGATGGGGTTTTAACACATATTTCGACGGTTCTATGGTCTGAGCAAATTTGTAAAAGTAAGCCATTCCACAATCTTGGGGCAGCCATTGTAAAGGCTCAATCAACTTTCTATTTCAGCTGTGATGTTGGAACATTGAGGAAACTGGGTGGTGTTTGGATGTTGATGTGATTTCTTCGAAGGCTTGTGAACAGATCGTGCAGCTAGCATGGGGCTGGCTAAAATGAAATTATTTAAATAAAAGCATATTCATGTGTTTGAAAGATGCTCTCCAATCACTTTGACTGAGCTTGAACTATCTTTCAAGAATGATGGGTTTAAAATGTAATCTCTGGATGAGTAAACCTCATGACACAATACACGACTTTTACAGTCGTGACATATTTTGAAAAGACTGCGTAATATTAACAGACAGTATTTTGTGTCCTGACTCAAAGACTGGGGATCACTCACTTTACAACTGAAGCTGCTGCTGGATTGCATACAACAGAATGAATGAGACACAGTTTAAAATTTACGTTCAACCCACAAGTACATATGATTTAGAAATTGTTAACTGTATTATTTGTTATACTCATGTTGAAAGGTTTGAACATAATGTGATGAGTGTTTTTTGGGTTTGGAATGACTCTCAATGCTGACTGTAATCTAAAAATTGTATTATTTATTTTTTTACCAGACAACAATATCATGTTTGGGCAGGATTGCACAAATGCTAATTAACAATGTTTGCTAAATAGATTTGTTAGGTAAAAAATATTTTTCAAAAATGTCAATATGTTAAATTAAGTCCAATTACCTTTATGTTCAATATTTTAATTGTTTTATTTTAATGAGGTCCTTCATCAATTACTGTGTTTTAGTCATAAATATCCATGTATCTCTCTGTTGTTTTTTGTTTGTCTTTTATCACTACTTATTATTATGCCCAGTACTGTTTTGTGCTTATGTTTATAATGTTGTATTACAAATAAAGTAAAAAAATAAAGGTCACCTGATGTTGCATCCGAGCCTGTATTTTTCATTGGACTTCGGCAACACGTGTTTGCAGTTGGGTTGTTGATATGTTCACAGTACCCAACTGCGTCCAGATCTGTCTCAAACATGTGTTTGACTGCGACTGAGGTCGGGTTGGTTCCCTTTTACACACTTGCATACTCCAGTCTTCACCTCTTTTCACACTAACAGACTGATGCAGACTTTCCCACACTGGGATTCGGGGATACAATCGGGCAAAGGTCTCATAAGGTATTGATCAGGGAGGCTGAATTCAATTCAGTTCAATTCAATTCAGCCAGTCAGTTTCTACCGCTTATTCCATAGTGGGTCATGGGGAAGCTGGTGCCTATCTCCAGCAGTCTATGGGCGAGAGGCGGGGTACACCCTGGACAGGTTGCCAGTCCATCGCAGGGCAACACACAAACAACCATGCACACACTCATTCATACACCTAAGGGCAATTTAGAGAGACCAATTAACCTAACAGGCATGTCTTTGGACTGTGGGAGGAAGCCTGAGTACCCGGTGAGAACCCACGCATGCACGGGAGAACATGCAAACTCCATGCAGAAAGACCCCCGGCCGGGAATCGAACCCAGGACCTTCTTGCTGAGTACTACCAACTGCGCCACCGTGCAGCTCTCAATTCAATTCAATTTTATTTATATAGCGCCAATTCACAACACATGTCATCTCAAGGCACTTCACAAAGGATTTGGAATGGTGCGGGGTTGTTGGGGAGGTTAGAATAAACTACTGAGTATTAGAGTTTGGCCATTTTAGAATTGGCTATGTGTATGGGTAGTAAGTAAATTAATAAACTGATGAAGTTTGTCCCCTCCCTGGGCTGCCACCTTACCGTGGTGGAGGGGTTTGAGTGTCCTAATGATCCTAGGAGCTATGTTGTCAGGGGCTTTATGACCCTGGTAGGACCACCCAAGGCAAACAGGTCCTAGGTGAGGGATCAGACAAAGCGCAGCCCACAGACCCCTTATGACGAATACCATAGATGGACCACTCCTGAGCCAGGCCTGGAGGTGAGACACGCTGGCGAGCGCCTGGTGGCCGGGCTTTCACCCATGGAGCCCCGCTGGGCACAGCCCGTAGAGGACACATGGGTCCCCCTTCCGATGGGCTCATCACCCGTGGGAGGGGCCAAAGGGGCCGGGTGCATTTTGGTATGGGTGGTGGCCGAAGGCGGAGACCTCGGCAGCTGACAACTCACGTTGTCAATGACAGTGAGACCTGGAGGGGTGTGGTTGGGAGGAATGGCCCTCCCGTTCTGAACCCGAGTGGTGTTTTGTTATTGGACTTCTGTGCTAGTCATGGATTGTCCATAACTAACACCATGTTCAAGCATAAGGGTGTCCATATGTGCTCTTGGCACCAGGACACCCTAGGCCACAGTTCGATGATCGACTTTGTTGTCATGTAATCTGATCTGCAGACGCATGTCTTGGACACTCGGGTCTTTTTGGCCTGTGGGACTCTGGAAGCAGCTGATGGGAACCGGCAGTCCAAGCGGCATGCGGCTCGGGTGGTTGCTGAGGCAAAAACTCGGGCGTGGGAGGAATTTGGAGAGGCCATGGAAAACAACTTCCGTACAGCTTTGAGGCAATTCTGGTTTATCCTGGCATATGTCCCTAGGCATCTGAGGTGGTGCAGGACAAAGTTTAGTCCCAAGTTGATTGCATCATCTGCTGTTTGCCTGTTAAGCAAATTGCAAGGTTCAGCAGGGAGCATGTGATGTCCTTCAGATGCTTCAGCACAAGTCAGTCAAAGGATTTCATGACCACAGACTACAGGATGACAAGTCTGTAGTCATTTATTTCTGTGATGGTGTGTTTCTTAGAGACAGAGATGATGGCCGCGTTTGAAACAGGAGGTATCGTCACACAGCTGTTTATTAGGTTCTAAAAGATAGAGAAGCTGGAAGACAGCTAGATTCCTTTGTGCCAAAAAGTGACATGCATTTTCTATTAAGCTAAAAGTCTTTTTTTATTATTGTTTATATAAGGTTAATAAAAATGGTCAGTGAACTCTAGGTGAGGGTTGGACTCCGCCAAGGTTGCCCATAGCACAGATTCTGTTCATAACTTTTATGGACAGAATTTCTAGGCGCAGCCAAGGTGTTGAGGGGATCAGTTTTAGTGGTCGTAGGACTGCGGTCCTGCTTTTTGCGGATGATGTGGTCCTATTGGCTTCATCAGCTCGTGATCTACAGCTCTCACTGGAGCAGTTTGCAGCCAAGTGTGAAGCGGCCAGGATGAGAATCAATGCCTCCAAGTCTGAGGTCATGGTCTTGAGCCAGAAAAGGGTAGAGTGCCTTCTCCGGGTCGGGGGGGGGGGGGGGGGGGGGGGTCCTGCTTCAAGTGGAGGAGTTCAAGTATCTTGGGGTCTTGTTCACAAATGAGGGAAAAATGGAGCGGTCGATCGATAGACGGATTAGTGCTGCATCAGCAGTGATGCAGGCGCTGTACCTGTCTGTCGTGGTGAAGAGAGAGCTGAGTCAAAAAGCGAAGCTCTCGATTTACCGGTTGATCTACGTTCCTACCCTCATCTATGGTCATGAGCTTTGGGTCATGACCGAAAGAATGAGATCACGGATACAAGCGGCCGAAATGAGTTTCCTCCGCACGGTGTCTGGGCTCTTCCTTAGAGATGGGGTGAGAAGCTCGGTCATCCGGGAGGGACTCAGAGTAGAGCCACTGCTTCTCCACGTCGAGAGGAGCCAGTAGAGGCTGCTCGGGCATCTGGTTAGGATGCCTCCTGGACGCCTCCCTGGTGAGGTGTTCCGGGCACGTCCCACCGGGGAGAGGCCCAGAGGAAGACCCAGAGCACACTGGAGGGACTATGTCTCTCAGGCTGCCCTGGTATTCCCCCGGATGAGCTGGCCCAAGTGGCTGGGGATCAGAAAGTCTGGCTCTCTCTTCTTAGGCTGCTGCCCCCGTGTCCTGACCCCGGAAGTGGAAGATGATGGATGGATGGATGGATGGATGGATGGATGGATGGATGGATAGATAAAGTTGGTCCATCTAGAGCCCACTGGTGGCCATTGTTATACTAAAAACCACAAGGATTGGGGGTACCTCTCTCTGTCAGACTGATTGAACCATTGGAAAAGAGAAGGGGTCGCACAGGTAGCAGAAAGGGAGGGTGCGTTTGAACACCAACCATAAGTGCAATGCATGCGACACTTTCAGAACTTTATTTCTCAAAGAAAAAAAAAAGAAAATCATGTATAATTTTCCATTTCCATTATTATATATAAAAAAAATCTACACTGAGAACAAAGTGTACTATAGTGAAATTCCTTGTTTGTCTCTACAAACTTGGCAATGAAGCCGATTCTGATATAAAATCATGTATGTCCACATTTTATTTGGGAGCAAACAAACAAGAAAATTGCTTACTCCTTGTTTTTTTTTACTTTTAACATGATATTTCAATTCTTTAATGACTTGGTTGAATAGGTTAAAGTAAATGCTCAGACATAATGTTGCTATGCTAAATGATGACATGTTGAAACATTCTGGAGGTGGCACAAGCACAACTCCTATGTGATTGTGTGAGCAATGTTAGGTAGAAGACAATCTTTAAACACTGATCTTTTACAAGATAAGGGAGAGAAACCAACATGTTTTTCATTTCACCAATTTTAATTTTAAAAATATATAATATAACCAATTTGGATAATGGTTTTACAGCTGTATTTCTAACAAGTGTGTTCTGTAAAAAGAAACATACGGAAACAAATTAAGTTTGCTGGAGAAATATTTTTCCTCACACTTCACGGTTAATGGTGTCTAAACACAGTGCTAACAATAAAGCATACACATGCCTCTTTCTATTGTGATAAAAGCAAAAATCCTAATTGTTAACTGTCATTTTTAACACTAGAGAGCTCAATCATTTTGTTGGAGCCCACCTTGTCTGAGGAGCAATTGCCTGCATCAACCTGTCCAGGGTAATGAGACTGGCTGAAAACTGCCTGCACCACTGCTTTCCTGCAGCCCAGCTGTCCCCTGTGATATCCATCTCCTGAGTCTGCTCTGGCTTGTCAATCTGAGCTTGAGGTAGACTCTGCCTCTGCTGATCGCATCTGCTCACAGAGCTGCTTTCAGCAATAGGAACGGTCACGGTAAACTGTGTTTGTGTCATCACAACCAGACAGTCCATTTAAATTGCGACACACAACTTTATGGGGAATTTCCTCCTCTAGCGTTTCAGGCATATGAGATGAATGAGGGTTTACTGGCTGTTATTAAGGAGGATGGGCTTTACATATACATTGTTTGGGTAAATATTTGATTTAAGAATCTGTCAAAAGCTAAATCTAATTACATGCAATGTCAATAAAATCTTTGATATGACATTTAGTCATTGTTTCAGCAACAAGTGACGTTTATTGAATAGGAATGACAGCTGGTGCAATTCACTCCCCTTCTATTGCACATTAGAGCTTGCCACAGCCTATCCATCGCTGCAGTCAGAATCAGAATCAGCTTTATTGACCAAGATTGTGTGAACAAATAAGGAGTCTGACTTTGATATCAAGCACACACAACAGTATGTACATCAGCTACTTCTAAATAAAGAAAAGAAATAAATAATAACAAAGACAGGTTGTGATGGTGCAAATATGCTTATTATGTTTCACATCCGAGTAACTGACTACTCAGGCTATAAGGTCATCATGTTTGTCACAGAGACAGCCTTGGGAAAGAATCAGTCTATGTGGCGGCTGGTTTTTGCAAATAGCACTCTTCGGCACTGACCTGAAGGTAAAAGTTTGTGTCCAGAATGTGTGAGCTCTTCAGAGATGTTAGCTGACTTTTTCCTCACCCTAGACCTGTAAAGACCTGGATGGAAGGTCAGCCTTGATGATCCCCTCTGCAGACCTAATTGTTCATTGCAGTTTAAACCCTTCCTGTTTTATGGATGATCCAAACCACACAGTGAAAGACGCACACAGGACAGTCTAAATAGTTACAATGTAGAAGATGACCAGCAACTCCTGTGGTAGGTTGTACTTTCTGAGTTACCAGAGGAAGTACAGTCTCTGATGGGCCTTTTTCCGAACAGTGTCAATGTGATAGGACCAGCTCAGGTCCTGAGAAAGGTTGTTTCCTAGCAAAAGAAAATGATCCACAATGAGAATGGTGGGGGGAGGTAGTGTTAGGGAAGATCTCTGGAAGTCCACCAACATCACCACAGTCTTGAGCAAGTTAAGCTCCAGGTGGGCAGGTCTACGTTTGCAGTCAGCAAAGCCTTTGTTCTGTCCGTTGAATGATGGAGGGCTCGGACGGCCGATGTCCAGATGCCGCTGCAACGGCGGATGTGGTGGCGGACTGAGGTAACAGCTATCTCATTCTCGTCTACAGGGAAAAGGGGAGGCTGGTACCCAATGGACGCTTTGAAAGGCGAAAAACCAGTAGCAGAGGAAACGTATTCAACCCAAGGAAGATGTCTACACCAGTCAGTCGGGTTGGTTGATGTGAGACACCTGAGTGTTGAGTCAAGTTGTTGGTTCATTCATTCTGATTGTCCGTTAATAATTAGTTGTTAGTAATTTCCGTAAGGGTACTAGGTGAAAGGCCTTAGAAAAACGATCAACAATAGTCAGAATAGTGGTCATACCTTGAGAGGTAGGAAGACCCGTAACAAAGTCCAGGGTGATGTGGGACCAGGGCCTTTTAGGGACGTCCAGGGGTTGAAGTAAACCAGCGGGGGGCTAATGGCTGGATTTATTTCTGGCGCAGATGGTACAAGCTTGGACATACTCCCTTACGTCCTTATGCATGAACGGCCACCAGAATCTTCTGGATATGAGAGCGGTGGTTCTGCTGGCTCCAGGATGAGCAGAGAACTTAGCGGAATGAAACCAGTGAATCAACTGCAAGCGGACTGCAGTGGGAACGAAAGCCCTGTTGGGTTGTCCGGAACCAGGATCTGGTTCTCCTTGTTGGGCACGAAGGGCGATGTCCTCAATCTTCCAGGTGAGGGCATCAACAGTCCAGCTGGGGGGCAGAATAGGTGCAGGCTCTTTCTCAGAATCATCGATAGATAACTGACGGGACAGGGCATCTGGTTTAGTGTTCTTAGATCCGGGTCTGTAAGAAATGGAAAGGTCAAAACAGGAGAAAAACAAAGACCAGCGGGGCTGCCGAGAATTTAACTTTTTAGCAGACTTTAGGTAGGCCAGGTTCTTATGCTCCGTCCAGACCAATACTGGGTGCTTAGCCCCCTCTAACCAGTGTTGCCATTCCTCTAAAGAAGACTTTATTGCCAACAGTTCTCTATCTCCCACATCATAATTTCGTTCTGCATCACTGAGCTTGCGGGAGAAAAAGGTGCACGGGTGAAGTTTACCATCCTGTTGTGAGGTCTGGGACAGGACTGCACCCACCCCAGAGTCTGAAGCATCAACCTCTAGAATAAATTGTCTGTTGGTGTCAGGATGGACTAAAATTGGGGCTTGAGAGAACTTCTCCTTGAGGGTAAAGAAGGCTGCATCTTGGGACCAGGCGAAGGTAGTCTTAGTGGAGGTCAGGGCCATTAGGGGGGCAGCGGTCTGGCTAAAGTTTCTTATGAACCTCCTATAAAAAATTGCAAAACCTAGGAAACATTGTAACTGCTTATGTGACTCAGGAACTGGCCATTCCAGAATGGCTTTGATCTTGCCAGAATCCGATTGAACCTGCCCACTCTAAAAAATGAAACCCAAAAATGACAGAGGATTGGTGAAACTCGCACTTCTCGGCTTTTATAAAGAGCTTTTCCAATATTTCCAATATTTCCAAGATTTTCCAATAGACGCTGTAGACGCTGCTGGAGTATTGCAAAGTCCAAAACGCTTCACCAGATATTCCAAGTGCCCTAATGGTGTCTTGAAGGCCATCTTCTACTCATACTCCTGGCGGATCTTAACTAAATGGTATGCATTTCTGAGGTCAAGTTTAGAGAAAACATGAACTGGTTCAAAAGCTGAGGAAAGGAGGGGAAGTGGATACTTATTCTTAACTGTGATCTGATTAAGACCCGGTAATTTATACAGAGTAATCTATACAGTGAAGAAGAGACCCATCCTTCTTTTCTACAAAAAAAAGCCTGCTTCTAAGGGAGATGAAGAGTGGCGGATTATACCTGCTGCTAGAGACTCACTGATATAATTTTCTAAAGTCTGTTGTTCAGCTCTATAAATGTTGTACAAACTACTGGAGGGAAGAGTAGCCCCAGGGAGGAGATCTATTGCACAATCATAAGGCCTATGTGGTGGTAAGGACATAGCTTTTGTTTTGTTAAAGACTTGTTTTAGATCGTGTTATTCAGAATGCATCTTAAAGAGATCAGGGTACTCATCCTCTGGGTTATTAACCTTGGGGAGTCTCTGGAAAACAGCAGACTGAAGGTAGGAAGAGAGGCAATTAACCGACCAGGACTCTACACGAAGCACAGACCAACTTAAATGGGGGTTATGCTTCTGTAACCATGGGAATCCTAAAACAAGAGACTGTTGTGACACAGGGAATACAAAAAACGAAATCATCTCCCGATGGTTTCCAGACAGTACTAATTCTAGTGGCTTAGTTCTGTGAGTGATACGTTGGGCAATAGCAGAGACCACTCTAGGTGTGGACAACAGCTCCACCTCAATCTGGGCTCGCTCAACTAGCCCTTGATCAATAAGATTTTGTTCACTTCCTGAATCAATTATGGCCGACAGGTTCTGAGTGTGATTATTTAATAGTAATGAGGCTGGTGGCGTAAATCCTTGGAGCGGTCCGTCAGCTTCCCCTCAACAGGTGACGGACCCTGTCTTTTGGCCTCGTGTGACACATGGGGCAATCAAAATGATCAGGGAGCTGCAGTAAAAACCTGATTTGTCTGTCTACGTTTCTGTCTTTCTTCAAGAGAGAGGCGAGTACGGCCCCCCCTGCATAGGTTCGGGCTTGGACTTCTCACCATAAAGGTTATGCAGGTACTTAGGAAGGAGCATAGGTGAAGGAGGTTTGCTGGTGGCCAAGTGGAGCATGAGGCAGCCAGAAAGCTGCCAGCCAGGATGAGTCCAGGAGTTAACTAGGTGTTTGGGTCTTGAGTTCCAGGAAGATAACCAGGTTGCTAAGAGTCCACTTGATCCAACGATAGGCAGGACTCTTCAGTCTGAACCTGAGAAGGAGCACACAAAGATAAGTCGAAGCACTTAGAGAAACTATAATCAAAGCAAGGAGTTTTGGCATGAGTCTGTACCACTGAAGGTTAATATTCAGGTGCTGAAGTGCTGTCAGCCTCCGGCTTAAATACACCCAAGAGCAATCAGGGAATGACGAACACCTGCTCCTTCATCACCTGGTGCTTCAGTGCCCTCTAGTGACCAAGCAAAGTTAATAGCAGGGAAAACACAAACAGAAAATTCCCAGACTTCGACACACCAAAGGTCTACCTGAATTTTCAGTTTATTCATCTGCAAAATTTTTGGGGAATATTGCTAAAGAATCAGAAAACATTTCGACTGGGTAGGTAAAAATGAAATATATATATATTCACCGGCCACTTTATTAGGTACACCTGTCCAACTGCTCGTTCTAATCAGCCAATCACATGGCAGCAACTCAATACATTTAGGCATGTAGACATGGTCAAGACGATCTGCTGCAGTTCAAACCGAGCATCAGAATGGGGAAGAAAGGTGATTTAAGTCACTTTGAACGTGGCATGGTGCCAGACGGGCTGTTCTGAGTATTTCAGAAACTGCTGATCTACTGGAATTTTCACGCACTACCATCTCTAGGGTTTACAGAGAATAGTGCGAAAAAGAGAAAATATCCAGTGAGCGGCAGTTCTGTGGGCGCAAATGCCTTGTTGATGCCAGAGGTCAGAGGAGAATGGCCAGACTGGTTCGAGCTGATAGAAAGGCAACAGTAACTCAAATAACAACTTGTTACAACCAAGGCATGCAGAAGAGCATCTCTGAACCCACAACACATCGAACCTTGAGGCGGATGGGCTACAGCAGCAGAAGACCACACCGGGTGCCACTCCTGTCAGCTAAAAACAGGAATCAGAGGCTACAATTCACACAGGCTCACCAAAACTGGACAATAGAAGATTGGAAAAACGTTGCCTGGTCTGATGAGTCTCGATTTCTTCCTTTTTTTTTTGAAAGATATTTTTTCGGCACTAATGGCCTTCATTTATGTATTTTTTGACTGTAGGCAGACAGGAAAGAGGGGTAGAGAGAGGGGGAGACATTCGGCAAATGTTGCCGGGCCTGGGACTCAAACCCAGGACATTCGCTTCAAGGACTGTAGCCTCTACATATGGTCGCGTGCTTAACCCCTACACCATCAGCGCTGTGCCCTGAGTCTTTTCTGCTGTCACATTCGGATGGTAGGGTCAGAATTTGGCGTCAACAATATTAAAGCATGGATCCATCCTGCCTTGTATCAACGGTTCAGGCTGGTGGTGGTGGTGTAATGGTGTGCGGGATATTTTCTTGGTACACTGTGGGCCCCTTAGTACCAATTGAGCATCTGTCAACGCCACAGCTTACCTGAGTATTGTTGATGACCATGTCCATCCCTTTATGCCCACAGTGTACCCATCTTCTAATGGTTACTTCCAGCAGGATAACAGGCCATGTCATAAAGCACAAATCATCTCAGACTGGTTTCTTGAACATGACAATGAGTTCACTGTACTCAAATGGCCTCCACAGTCACCAGATCTCAATCCAATAGAGCACCTTTGGGATGTGGTGGAACGGGAGATTCGCACCATGGATGTGCAGCCGACAAATCTTCAGCATCTGTGTGATGCTATCATGTCAATATGGACCAAACTCTCTGAGGAATGTTTCCAGTACCTTGTTCAATCTATGCCACAAAGGATTAAGGCAGTTATGAAGGCAAAAGGGGGTCCAACCCGGTACTAGCAAGGTGTACCTAATAAAGTGGCCGGTGAGTGTAAATGCATTGGTATCATAAAAAAGGTCTATTATCTTGTTACTGGAAACAGTTATTTTTTTCACTTTGGATTACAGAAAAAAATCCTAGTTTTTCATATTTTAACATGGTTTGGGATAGCACTTTTTACACAAGTCTTCATAAGCTTTTGGTCTTGAAAATGCTTTGTTAGGATTTCCACCCCATCACACTTTGGAATTCCATGAAATCCTTCCAGAAACTCAGAGTTCTAATGTATGATGTTAATATATTACATATATGCTTTTATTCTTAGGATACACCTTCATAAGGGGAATATCTCTGAGCTTTTTAAGGTCTATTAATAGTTATTATTTTTTAGAATGAGCAGTATATGTGGTATGACCCCCTCCCCTCCAATGTAAGGTTGTACAATTTTGCATTTGAAATAAATAATAAAACAATGATTTATGAAAGGCATACACAATATAGGTGATTTATATACAGATTTCATTTTTACGTCTTTTTCATAATTCATGCCTAGATGTTAAAAAAGACTTCTGGAAATATCTGTAGATATTTTGACTAGCATTAAACAAAGTTTAAAGGTTAAAAATATCATCAAATAAAAGGACACATCTTAAAGAGCCCTAAGGAAAATGTATTCATTATAAAATGCACAGATTTCTATTTTACTCCATCTAGGAATGGGTTTACCAACCAATAATTTATGGAAATGTCGAGCTGAACTTACCCATATACTTATATGGTGAACAGACAGAAAAACGTTTTATGTCAAAACATGAAAACACAGTCAAACAGGTATGAGTGGTCAAGGTTGCCAGAGAGATCCATTATGGAAGACCACTTCTTCTCCAGATGCAAAAAAAAGATTAGAATCCATAGTGGAAATTCTGTCATATGAACTGGCCACACTAAATAATGATAAAGAAAACTTCTAACAAATCTTGCTTCCAAGTTGACCCTGCAATGTGTTAAGTGTTTCTCACAGTCTTTTTCTGCGTTTCATTGTGCTAAATAAACTAGTAAAAAACAAAACTAAACAAACTGCAATACAATACTGAAAACTGAGAGGCTGACTTGATGGCTTGACAAGTATAGGAGTCTACTCAGTCAACAAGGCCAATCAAAAATTGTCAACCACGCTGCTGAACCCATACAAACTTGCAGAGTTAAGACCACCTGTGGTGTCCTGCATGTGTGCATTACCGGGAAGTACCTCACACCCCCACAGTGAGTAGCAGGATGTATTAATGGGGTAATCTCTCGAATACATCTCTAAGGGACCTGGGGAGGAACACCACTAAGAGACCTTATCCTTTCCTCTGGGGGCTTTGCAGGTGTGCTAATACGATATCAGAGATTCCTGAAGAATTTATTTTCCATAGGGAGGCCTGGAGAGATGATTTAGAGAGGCCTCTTACTTGTATGACTAGTCATCTTCTCCATTTCTCAGCTCTCCATTCATGCAGACAACTTGCTACACATTTACTCCAGCCAGGTCCCCAGCATGAGGATGACCCATCAGTCAGCCATGCATTACCCAACCCAATCTGTTGAGATGATTAATGATAGGCTGGAGCTCAGTGCTGCTGGACTGGTCAAAGAAAATCTAGGATGGGAGGTTGATGGGGTTGCCATACCAAAACATAATGTGGGTACAGCAGGTACAGACCACAGCATCCAGTCCCACCAATGTCTTACTGTACCCTGGATATCCAGAGAGTGCTACACACCATGCAGGCTAAGCGCTGCCCCGGCAAATAACTGCCGAGCAAATGTGCTGTCCTCCAGGGAACGTGAGAAAAGATGCAAGGTATTTTGTGAATATCAAACATCCAACAGCGACAATTAGTCTGGAGATCCTTTGGGAATGGGGGAAAAGAACTTTGAACACACACAAAAGAGCAAAGCAGCTTTGCTCTTTTTCTCACACAAAAAAAATAAAACATCAACCTAATATACATCCATCCCACTATCACCCCCACACACATATGCACCACCACCTCAAAAGACATGACAAAGACACTGTAACAGGGCACTGATCTGAGAATGATAAACATTAAAGGCACACGGAAAGGAAGTCTTTTACCTTCCCCCTCTCCACCAAGCATGCTGCTCTCTCTGCCCTCTGCCATGTTTGCATCTTTATACCAGTTCTGTGTAAATATCAACCATCTGGAAAACCCTCAGACAGCAGAGGGTGCCAAAGCTTTTCCATTTCAGTGCATGTCACAGGCACACAGAATCTTGCTGCCTTTAAAGATTCAGTTTTAGACACAACATTTTGTTTCTGACACATTTAGCAATGTCCGACATCTCAATCATACCAGCTGGAGACAGTAAACAGGGGGAGGGGAGCGTCATGTAAAAGCAAAAACCTGGCCCTGCCTTTTGGACAAACTGTAAAAGGAGCATTATGTAATCCCTGGGAACTATGAGATATCGTTTCCTTTCTTTTTCATCAGAATATATCAAAATTTCATCTGTTTTTTGATTTCTGTAATTCGACATAAAAAGTGAAACTCATTTTTATGTATATAAATATATATATTAATATATATACATATTATGGTATGCCGTTCAGGAAATTATTTATATTTATATTCAAAAATCTGAATATATGGAATGAAAGTCTGGATATATTGAATGAAAGTCTGAATATATGGAATCAATCTTGAATATATGGAATGAAAGTCTGAATATATAGAGTGAAAGTCTGAATATATGGAATGAAAGTCTGAATATATGGAATGAACCTTGAATATATGGAATGAAACCTGAATATATGGACTGAAAGTCTGAATATATGGAATGAAAGTCAGAATATATGGAATGAAACCTGAATATATGGAATGAAAGTCTGAATATATAGAGTGAAAGTCTGAATATATGGAATGAACCCTGAATATATGCAATGAAACCTGAATATATGGAATGAACCCTGAATATATGCAATGAAAGTCAGAATATATGGAATGAAACCTGAATATATGGAATGAAAGTCTGAATATATAGAGTGAAAGTCTGAATATATGGAATGAACCTTGAATATATGCAATGAAACCTGAATATATGGAATGAAAGTCTGAATATATGGAATGAAAGTCGGAATATATGGAATGAAACCTGAATATATGGAATGAAAGTCAGAATATATGGAATGAAACCTGAATATATGGAATGAAAGTCTGAATATATGGAATGAACCTTGAATATATGCAATGAAACCTGAATATATGGAATGAAAGTCTGAATATATGGAATGAAAGTCAGAATATATGGAATGAAACCTGAATATATGGAATGAAAGTCTGAATATATAGAGTGAAAGTCTGAATATATGGAATGAACCCTGAATATATGCAATGAAACCTGAATATATGGAATGAACCCTGAATATATGCAATGAAAGTCAGAATATATGGAATGAAACCTGAATATATGGAATGAAAGTCTGAATATATAGAGTGAAAGTCTGAATATATGGAATGAAACCTGAATATATGGAATGAAAGTCTGAATATATAGAGTGAAAGTCTGAATATATGGAATGAACCTTGAATATATGCAATGAAACCTGAATATATGGAATGAAAGTCTGAATATATGGAATGAAAGTCGGAATATATGGAATGAAACCTGAATATATGGAAAGAAAGTCTGAATTTATGGAATGAACCTTAAATATATGGAATGAAAGTCTGAATATATTGAATGAAAGTCTGAATATATGGAATGAAACTCTGAATATATGGAATGAAAGTCATCAAGGAATTATGGGTAATGTGGTCCGTGGTCCTAAACAGAGAAGGGAAGGGCCGAAACTTCAAGTTTTTATACTATCATGACGTTGTCGCTAGATTAAATATTTTCCAGTTGTGTTAAGCAAGAAAATAGACCTTAATAAGTTATCTGACCAGTCAGTTTATCAACATTGAGCATAATTTGAAATTTAGTCTGGGGGTTTCGAAACAGCAGAGCTCGGTTCACAGATCGCCTTGGCTGCTGAACTAACCGAATAGTTGGAGTGGGGTTTCCCCTCTCATTCCTGTCGTATGTCGCATAAGCATGCTGTCATTTCCCATAACCCGTTACTCCTTAGTGGCGGTTAAATTTCAGTTTTGTGGCGAATAATAGCAACAACAAGAATATAGAATATATGATTTTTTTCCTTAAATTTTTTATATTTTCAATTAATTTTCACATTTTGTAATCTCTTAACTCAAATTAATTTTTTGTAGGTCCCCAAAATAATTTTGGGTCAAATTCATAGAAAACCGTATGTATGTATGTTGTATACCGTGGTGATCAAACACTAACCGTTCCTTGTACATAACAGAAAAAAAATCTCTAAGTTTGACTTCATGTAAATCATGTTTTGATTTTTTTCAGGAGGATAGACCACATTTCCAAATTTGAATCTCTCATCTTTTTACCTTGTAAACATTTGTAGACAAAAGCAAAATAATCAAATTCAGTCTCTACCATCAGATAAGTGAGTTTACAGAAGACTTGTTCTGGATAAAATCAATTGACAAACCTGTCAGGAGAAAGAATTAAATGTAATAATTTTCTAAACTGCCTTAAGATGTCCACAAGCAGAGTTTGGACCTCAATCCTTTGATCTTAAGTGATTAACATAATCCATCCATCAATCCAGCCCGTTTATCTTTTTATGTGTCATGAGGGTCTACATGGTGCCTATCTCCAGCAGTCATCGGGCGAGCGGCAGGGTCCACCCTGGACAGGTCGCCAGTCCACCGCAGGGCAACACAGAGACAGACAGGACAAACAAACAACCATGCACAAACACACTCACACCTGAGAATTTAGAGAGACAAATTAACCTAACAGTCATGTGTTTGGACTGTGGGAGGAAGCCGGAGTACCCGGAAAGAACCCACAAATGCACAGGGAGAACATACAGACTCCATGCAGAAAGACCCCAGGCTGAAATCGAACCCAGGACTTTCTTGCTGCAAGGGCTAACTTAATACAAAGCAAAAATGTAAAGCCAACCTTACCCGCACACTGCACTTGGCACTACTAAACACTTATGAACACACTCATTTTTCTTTTATTACCATCTGGTAAGCTCATTTCACATATATAGCACAAATGTAGAAAAAAATGTTTTTAGTAAAAACTTTATTGAAATGAGATTAGATTACAGGGAAGATCAGCAAATAATTAAATGAAGAACATGACGAAAAAGGGGAGAGAGGATAATGTGACACATATGAAATATGTAAACTGAGTAAAAGTACATTTTATAAGACACACATATAATGTATGGAAGACCGGCAAGGACTATAAAACGGCCGCTACGGTTCATAGAGGAGAGTGACGTGGAGGATTCCTCTTTTGAACTGAGGTATGTTGTTTTTAGCATAAATAGTTTGTAAGATTTAGAACAAATTTTGTGTTTAGCTCAATTTTATCATTATTATTATTTGCCAGAGAGTGTTTATATAACATAATGTGAGACACATTTATTATTTATTTGTATTTTACAATGATGAAAATCATTGTGTTTGCTGCTACTGTAAAAATGAAAGATTTTAATTTGTTATCCATTTTACTTTCAGCACATACCCCACTGATGAGGAGCCCCCCTTTGACAGGTACTGACATTGTGTGTTGTATATAATTATTTATTTCTCATTATGTGTAAAGTGCAGTGGTCCCAGCCATGGTGACTTCATCTCACCACAAGGGAGAGGGAGATGCAGGGAGATGCTCTTGTCCCATCCCACCAGTCACCCACCACTAACCTGACCCCACAAGCAGTGGAAATCCAGCTTCCCAGCGTTCGATCAAGGGACGGCGCATTTGCAAACTTTGCAAAATGTGCACCAGCTGGAGGTGCAAACTTTTTAATGCACCACTGTGTCTGCAACCAGACAGGATCTGCTTCAAGCAGTTCCATATTGAACTACCAGCTGTGTAAATGGTAGTGATAGTACAAAGCTCTGTTGATATAAATAAAGTATTATATTATTGTTTTTATTTTGACTAATGAATGTTAAAAATGCACTTTTTTCTCAGTGTGGGTATATAGTTATCTTTTGCACTGTTTTTTGCACACATGTGAAGGTTCATACTTCAAGTTTTGAATCAAAAGTTTATGTCTAGTATTAATATATGACTTGAGAATGTTCATGACACATTTTATATACCTTTGTAATGTTATTTGGCCTAATTTTTGCCTATATATATTGTTCTGTTTTGCACTGTTTTTGCACACCCAGAGTCCTAGATGTGTAGGCTCACATTTCAAATGTCAAATCAAAACTTCATTAACAATCAGAAAATGTATTCTCATTAAAGCCTTAACAAAAAATTCGATTTTGCATTTTTCTTCTTTTAAAGAGCTGACAATGCCTTATAATATGCAATAGTCATTAACCAGGTGTTGGAAAGTCAAGTTCAAGTACCCCTGGCAAGAGAGGCCAAAGTTCTTAGACTGGGAGCATTCCCTGGCCATTTTACAGCCATAATAGCAAAATATGTCAAAATCGGCATTTTAGCCTTGGTTCTTAAAGGGTTAAAAAATTAGGAAGAAAATCATACATTTTACAATTTTGTACTTGCAGTTATTCACATTATACCTAAAAAAAGCGTACTATCTCACTTCACCGGGCCAAAAAACAGAAAAAAAGGTAGCAAGAAATGACAGCGTTCCTATCCGAGATAAGGCAGGGATGAGAGGTGAGATCCCATTCCCAACTCCGCTTTTGTTTTGGCTTCGCAGGGTTGACCGGCTTGTGAACTAAGGTGTGCTGCTCCCAAAACCTCAAAACATATTTCAAAGGTTGCCCATTGTTGATGAACTGACTGGTCCAAAACATTTTGTTATACTTCTATGCTTAAAACATCTCGAAAGTTTCTGCAACAAATTTAGAAAAAGTATGAAAATGCTAAGTGTCCACGCTCGCCTTCTCTGTTTACGACTATTGGTGGTGCAATGCATTGTGGGATATGATGCTGGCCCAAGTCCGCAGAAGGATGGATCCTCAATAAAATGGATGAAATAAGAACATATATGGGTTCTTTTAGAGTACTTCGTTTGATGCGTACCTAGGGTTGGAACAGTGCTTGAGCCACTGCCGATAAAGTTTCAAAAGCACACGAAAAAACACACCTACAGACAACTATGCATGTTTTGAACCACATTACCCATAAGTCCTTGATTCCATATATTCAGACTTTCATTCCATATATTCAGACTTTCATTCCATATATTCAAGGTTCATTCCATATATTCAGACTTTCATTCCATATATTCAGATTTTTGAATATAAATATAAATAATTTCCTGAATGGCATGCCATAACATATATATAAATATATATATATATATATATATATATATATATATATATAATATATATAATATTATATACATATTACCTATATATTTTATATACATATATATATAATATACATATATATATATATACATATTATATATTATATATATAATTTTAATATATATATATATATATATATATATATATATATACATATATATATATATATAAATAAATATATACATATATATATATATATATTAAAAAAATATTACATATATATATATATTAAATAAATATATCTACATATATGCACACACATTATATATATATTATATTATATATATATATATATATATATATATATATATTATTATTTATATATTCATTACACAAAGTGAGATAATTCAAGTGCGCATTTCTGTTCATTTAGATGATTATGCCTTACAGCTAATGAAAAACCCAAAATCAGCTTAACAGAAAACTCATATGACAAAAAGGATTTTTTAACACAGCATTACACAATCATGGGCAAGACTGCTGACTTGAAAGTTTAGCAGCAGACAATCATTAATGTTCTCCACAAGGAGGGCAAGCCACAAATAATCATTACTAAAGAATCTGACTGTTTGCAGAATGCTATGTCCAAGCATATTAATATGAAGTTGAGTGGAAGAAACAAGTATGGTCAAAAAAGGAGCATAAGTAACAGGGATAAATTCAGCCATGAGATGAGTATGATGCAAAGCGCATTTTGGCTAGATTCACAAGGCTTGGACTGCACCCGGACACGGTGCTTCAAAAGTCACCGCACACATATATATTCAGGACACGAGTTACCACTGTCATATTCCTTGTTTTTAAGCATTCCTGAACCAGAGACAAGGTCAGAAGTGTCTTACCAGGGCTAAGAAGAAAAGGACTGAACTAAATGTATCTTTTCAGGTCAAAGTATATTTTGCATTTCATTTCAAAATCGAGGTTTCAGTTTCTGGAGGAAGAGTGGAGAGGCACAGAATCCACGTTTCTTGAGTACTAGTGTCATATTTTCATAGTCAGAGAGAATTTGGAAAGTCATCTAGTGGTGTTTGTCCACTGTGTTTCATCAAGTTCATCTACCAGGAAATTGTAGAGCACTTCAGGCCTAAAGTAACAATGACTGGTTGAATTACCATGATATAAATCTCATTGAGGAACTAGCAAACTCACCAGACCAAAACCACATAGAAGTCTGTGGAGTATTGTCAATGGGAAGATTATAGACATCCGAGCCAACGATGCAGACAAGCTGAACACCATGGTTAAAGCAAACTGGGCTTCCTTAATACCTTTGCAGAGCCACAGGCAGATCACCTCCATACTACATTGCATTGTTTCTGTTTTCATTCAAAATTCATGCTAAAGAAGACTCGATCAAGAATAGAGTGCATATAGTGTACAGTATATGGACATACTTTGTACAAGGCCCACTTTCTGTGTTAGAAATCACTTTTTGGTGTTATGTGGTATTTGAATTTTCCTGAATTCTGGGTTTATGTTATCTGTAAGCCATGATCATCAAAATTAACAGTAATAATAATGTCGTAAAATACATCATTTGGTGGGAAATTAATCTATATACGAGTTTCACTTATTGCATTAAGTTGCTTAAATAATTGAGCATTTCAATGAAATTCTAATTTACTGTGATGCATATACATTTCTCAACATTGATGCTCACTAAAGAATCATAAAGTTCTGTGCTGAAGTAATTATGTAAAATTATTTTGTTGTTCAAAATGGGGCTATACTCCATACCACTGCAAGTTTCAAGTTATTACTGTAGGTAATACCTTCTTACTATGGAAATCTAAGGGGAGAACTCACTTCTTCTCAACAACTGTTATGGGAAACTGTGAAAAGAGCATGTGACAGAATAAATACTGTCAAAGAAAGAACAGGATTATGATCTGCTACATTTTCTTTCACCTAAGATTGCAGGAAGCTAATTGTTTGTTTTGAGGCCATCACAGACCCATGGTGCGTCTGCATCTGCTCACATCTCATTTGTTTTTGCGGTACCACAGCTTAGGTGAGTAACATTATCTCCTGGTGGTGCAGCCCATCATTCCAGGCACCCACTCGCTGAGCTGTCTGTAAGTTAATTCTGTCTGCTAAAAATGAGCATCTGTCTGACATTTAAACCACAGGGAGCCCTTGATATGTTGGCAGCCTGAATAAAGAGCATGCACCGTGAAAATATAGAGAGAGATATGTAGCAGCATAATCTGAAGATTGTCTCCAAAATCTTTAGCTTCAAGTGCCAAATGAGCTTGCGAAGCAGAAGGCAGGCCAGCACTTCAAGTGACAGATGCCTGATATGTTTGGCATGGATTAGCTAAAAGCTTATTTCCGCACTTTTCGCTGTCAATGCAGAGCTTAGGCTTCTCTGACAATGCGTCGTTTTTCCAAACTATGCGTGAAATGTCCAGCAATAGGAACAATTGCTGTCCAGCTTCGACTTCTGAAGAGCCAACATTTTAGTGTCAATACAATCTGTAATATTCTGGCCTTTTTAATACATTTGCCATGCTTCTAAATTTTAAATTCCATAAATTCCAATGACTAACACAGAAAACTTGCCAAAGAAAGCAAACACCCACTGCTTCTGTTTGTGTCACTCACTCTGAAGAACAACAGATTAGTTATAAAACACTTAAGATGTCACTGTAAAATATATACAAATTTGACAGAGATTTCTTTAAAGCAAATTTAAACACGCACATAATAAACGTCGAGCTCTTATGCAAAGTAAAAAGCTCCATCCATCTCGCATAATGTTCCATCCAGCATCGCCCACAGTGATGGCCAGTCACATTGGATTAAGCTAAGGTGGCTCGGGGCTTCTGTACAGCTGCAGCTGTTTGATATGGGGTTTAGATGTGCTGTAAGTGTTAACTTGGCTAGACTTAAAAGACCTACAGAAGTGCATTATTATTTTATTTAAACCACTGACTGCGCTACTAAAAAGTAATCGGCTGTACAAATAAAATAGAGCGTTATCATAGAGGACAATTAAGCATGCTCATTTTTCAGGGTGTAACTCTGGACAGTGATGAAATTATTTCAAATATGTTTTTCTTTGAGACTCATAAGTACATATGAAATGAAAAAAAATCAACTTTAATAATATTGGTTTTGTCACAATCTTGAAGTGTTTGGATTTTGATTTTCTTGTGAGTATTTTGATTATCTGCCTGCTATGTTCTTTAGGTCTTGCCTTTTTCAGTTTATTTCCCTGTGCTCATCATTGTTAGATGTTTTCTATATTAGTTTACTCTTTATATTTAGCTTTGTTCATTGTAATGTTCTTATTACATGTAGAGTTTATTCCTATTGGTGTTAGATTTTTCCCATTTGATAGTTGCTGTGTATCTCAGTTCAACCCCATTTGTGCTAATTAGTCACCCTTCCTCTGTTCTCTGCTTTGGTTCTCCCCATCTGCTCGGCATTCTGTTGATTGTACTCACCTGGTTTTCATTGAGCTCATCACATCTCCTCAGGATCATTCCGTTGTATTCCTTTTCTATGCCTGTTACTTCCCCGTGTTCCATGTATGTTGCTGCACCTATGTTCCATGTCCTGATCTCCTCGTGCCATGCTGTGAGTTTGTGTTTTCTTTTTGCTTCTATTAAAAGCCTTTAATTCCTTTAACTCACTTTGCTTCTCCTGACATCCCGTGCAATGATCCAGCTCAAAACCCACATATTCTGACAAGTTTAATGGTTCTTTAAACATTAAGGTTTTTTTATAGACATCCATTTGAATATTTAACTGTGGTACTGTGGCCTAAAAAAACTCTAATATTATAATAAACATAAAAGAGTCACCCCATGAAAAGATCTTCATTGTGATGGGGAACTTAAGTTTTGCTTAGCTTGGATTCTGTTAAGAGGCAGCAAAACAAGAGACCACACGGCCAAGAAATTAGGTCTGTGCCAATGTGCCTCGAGATGCAACACCACAAGTGGCTTCTAGAATCACAAAAACAGTGGCATTGCTCATGTGCTTGAGGCATTAAAATTATTTGCACCAGCCATCCTGGCAAACTGATTATATCCTATAGGAATGACATTCCAATAGCATATAGTCTACGTTTTCAGCAATGTCAATGTTATTTTTTTTATTTGTGAGCTTGGCAAATATACATACCATTATACAAAAGTTTATATTGTCAACATTACATTAGCTTTGGATAGTAGTTTTCAATCATTAAGTTTAGAGTTTAGCTTTCAGCATCACGTAATTTTGTAGACAAGACCAGATTCATGGAGAGCACCACCAATAATTGTCTTGTGAACAAAGTTTGTTAGGCTGAGAACCACTATTTGATTTTAAGAGTTGGTGAATCAGTTTGGGGAGATCAAATATGACCTGCTGCTTAAATAAAATGAGTTAATTTTAAAAATCTCTAGACCGTATTGTTGAGTTGGAGAGATCTACTGATCATACATGCTCTGCCACTCACAACTATCTCGAGCTGTTGGTAGTGACATCTCGCTTAAAGTGGTCTGAAGGGATTTTTTTATTTTACAAAGGATGAGCCGGGATATAACTGGACTCAGAGCAGTTCCATTGCTCCTCTATATTTGAGAAGTGTCCACTGATGCATTTTGAGGTTGTGCCTTGCAAGCCACCCACATGCAGGCCAGAACTGGTGTTTGGAGCAGGTCCAAATAGGACATACAGTAACCTGTGGGCAGCCTCAAAACACTAGAGGAATTGAGCCTTTTTGACTATGATAGGAAAGCCTTGGCATCTTCAAACGAAAGCTGGAGAAGAGGCCAGGAAGATGGCATGTGTTGACAGCTCTGCTTAGGCCTCTTCTTCTTAGGATTTGGTTAAGCAATATACAACCTAATAGGTGGATGTATGTTACTGCTGCCACCTCTTTTGTGGGAAGTTCTGTACTGTCTTCGTCAAATCATACGTCATACTACGTCATGACGTGACTTCGTCACAATGTGTTTTCCTCCAGAAATTACTTATGCTTGGTTTATATGTTTGTCATGTTTTATTTGAACAGGAAAAATGTTCAATGGCACTGGAAATCACAAACCACACCATGAATGCAACAACTAAGGCAGGGAAACTTCGTGTGGACCCCGACGAACAGCACCAGTCAATCCAAAACCAAAAAAGTAAGTTCTCTATTAGGTGTATCTGTGTGTCAGCGCCTGCATGTGAGTGCAGACATAATTGCTTATGCTATGTCCCAAGGTCGTGATGGCTCCTCCGTCACAATGCCTTTAAACAATTTGTGAAAGCTTAAGTGATGATATCAAGGCTTTATAAAGCTCTGATTGGTTAGTTCATAACATTTGAGTAAAATAGAGGCACACCAATGTGTGTAGTTTAACGGCACATCTCAAACACACTGCTTCCATGTGTGAAATTATAGAAAAAACAATCTATCAGCCAGGATGTCAGGAGGACTAGTGCACTTCACAAAATAGATGGAGACATGATAAGATTTTGTGGAAATGTTAAAGCAACACCTCAAGACACAAGCCAGAAACCTAATGTTTCAAATTAAAAATTACTCTAAGCATACCACCAAATTAGTTACAAAGTAGCTTAATAAAAAAGTTGTTACAATGTTTGGAGTTGTAATCACAAGTCCCTGATTTCATTGCCAAATAACACTCACTTATGTCTTATTTAGTGTTATGAATTTTGTGTGTAAATATCTGGTTTCCCCTGAGTATACACATACATACATACATACATACATACATACATTGATGTAAGGCACAAACTTGGCTCCATTTTGTGACTCTTGACAACACTGGGTAATGTGTATGATGAAACACAAATTGTGTCTGTTGTTAAGCCTATAATCATAATGCTTGATTTATGACAGTTAGGATTGAGAATGTTGGATTGGATGCATAATTTAATTTCAGGGATGCAGATAAGTCAAAGTGGAGTGAATTACACCAGTGATGGATTTTGGTACAGATGCAGAGCAATATTGGGGGTGGGCATCATTACTTGTATGTTGTTACTAAGAGGAAGCATGTCGAGGATAAACAGAGGAGAAATAAACACTGTTCCTCGTGGGGGCACCTTGGTACTGATGAGTGATAGATGAGGAGTGGTTGCTGATGTGACAAACTGTTGTCTGCGACATGTGACCTTAAACAGGCACCACTAGTTATACTGAGGTTGGATGCAAGGGAGAGGGAAGTATAGCGATGATGAGGGTTTTTGAAAACTGCTGTGAGGTTGATGACGATGCTGGTGAAACCTGAGCCTTTGGAGAGAAGAAGGTTGCTAGTGACTTTGAGGAGGGCTGATTCTGGCCTATGTTATGGGCAGGAACTGAATGGAAACAGTTGAAAGTTGTCACTGGAGATGTGTTGGGTTTTGAATTGAGAGGAAACGACATGAGTCACTTTTTTTTCTGACAGAAAAGGGAGATTAGAATTTGGGCAGGAAAATGGTTGTGCTGTCAGTGTGGAGTTCAGCCTTTTTCGTTTGTTCATTTGTTTATTTTTTGCTGCTGGTACCTCAGCCAGTTTGAGAATTTAGTTGGCTGAAAGAGAAAAAAAAAATACGAGTTAATGATAAGTAGATGTCTGTGAAGCATTTATTTAGCAAATCATAAAAATGACAGCCGTGGTATTTTTCTGTTTTCTTTTGACTTTAAGTATTCAGAAGTCTTGTCAATATTGTGTTGAATTATATATTTGTAATATTACTTTAAACAGCTGTATAATGTTTTTTCTTCTTCTTTGCTGTCCTGTAAAAATGGCATCAGGTCCCTTGCATAAAATCATAATGAAATTCTTGGGTTCATCAATGTTAAGGTTTCTGTTATTACACAAGACATGAGAGGGAATAGAAAAGGATGGAGGCTAAGAACAGCAATATGAAGAAAGGATGAGGGTTGATATTGCCATGGTAACAACTACAGCTTATAAGCTGATGTGAAAAGCAACAGAACATCTGAAAGGAGAGATTTTATGATATTATAGTAGATCTCTGACCCACCTCTGTCTGAAAAGCAAAAAAAAAAACGAGTATTTTTTATCAGAATCAGAAGAATCAGAATCAGCCTTATTTGCCAAGTTTGTGCATACAAACAAGATATTTGACTTTGGTTTGGGTTGTTCTCAATGAAGACATTTAGTGCAATTGAAGTAGTGCAATATGAAAGATCACCCAGGACCAAGTAGAGGAACTCCCCACCCCCCAAATTGGGCTAAAGACCCCCCGACATGCTGGGGCAGGCATCAGCCCCCCGCAACAGCCAGAACTTGGAAAGACCATAGGTAAGAAATTAGTCCCCTGGGTGGTAAAGAGGAAGGGGTTATGCATCACCAGACGAGCCCACCACCTGGCAGGAGCCCACCACTCTGGGACGTGGGCCAAGTCTAAAACATTGCGTACAGTGTACAGGATGGGGTCTGCAGAGATAGTAGCTGCCCTGGATGGAGGGTGGGTGAGGCCTAGTGATCCTCTCTGCCGACCTAATTGTTTGTTGCAGTTTGGACCTTTCCTGTTTTGTGAATGATCCAAAGTGATGGATAAACACAGGATAGACTGAGTAAGGGCAGTGGTAAAGATGACCAGCGGCTCCTGTGGCAGGCTGTACTACTTGAGTTGCTGGAGTCTCTGCTGGGCCTTCTTCTGAAGTTTGTCTATGTGTGAGGACCATCTGAATTCCAAAGATAGGGTGGTTCCTAGGAACCACTATAGTAGACACAGTATTGTTAAGGATGGTTAGCGGAGGGAGTATAGGGGGTGTTCTTTAGAAGTCCACAATCATCTCCACTGTCTTGAGCAGTTTAAGCTCTATGTGGTTCTGACCACACCAGTGGACCAGCCGATCAACCTTTGGTCCAGTGGCGGATATTGGTCTTTCAAGGAGGGGAAGCTCAATTTCAATATTGCTGATTCGCTCATTTTGCTGTCAATCAAAAAGGGATTCAGCCTCAGACAGTTAATCCAATCATCATGCAGAAGCTGAGCGTCCGGGCCAGCCGAGGCCAGCCCACTGCCCTATAGACCCCCAGAGAAGCTGAGCGTCCGATGGGCGGGACAAAGCCCAGCATTTTTGCTTCACTATTGAACTCACTGTTGTGAAGCTGCGGGAATGAGTGAGAGGAAAGCCGTGTCGTTACCAGTGATAAGAAGCTGATTCTGAACAAAAGTTGAGCACGTTGTAGCGCATTAGTTAATGACATGTACACACAACTGTATATATTTGATCACTTATTTTTTGACTTTTCAGGGGAAGCTGAGCTAGCAATCGCCACTGCTTTGGTCTGTATGCAGACTCACTGCTATTCTGGATCAGACCAATCATCTGCAAACCTTGGGAGTTTCACAGATGGTTCCACTGAAGTGCAGTCATTTATGTAAAGAGAGAAGAGGAGTGGGGAGAGATTGCTGGTGCTGATTGCTCTTCTGCGGAAGAAGATGTTCCCCAGCCTCACCCGCAGTTACTGGATAGTCAGGAAGCTGGTGATCCACGGACAGGTGGGGGCTGGCACTTTGAACTGGGTGAGCTTCTGGTTGAGGATTTCTGACTTGATGGTGTTTAAGGTCTAGCTGAAGTCGACAAACAGGATCCTGGAGTACATCCCTAGGTGGTCGAGGTGGTGTAGAATGAAGTTTATCCCTATGTTGTGATCACCTTCTGCAACCTGTTTGCCCAGTAAGCAAACTGCAGGGGTCCAGCAGGGGGCCTGTGATGTCCTTCAGGTGTTTAAACACTCAAACAACCCAAACAATTTCATAACCACAGACAAAAAGCTAAGGGTTTTAACCACTATTACACAGTTAAGCTGTGTCGGGGTGTTTATCCTCCATGTCTGCTTTCATATCTGCAAGCTGTTTTTCAGCCTCTGATGTTCAGGCTTCTGGTGGGATATAAACACTGACCAAAACAAAGGAGGAGAATGCTCCCTGTGAATAAGAAGGTTTACAGTCTATTAAAAATGACTCAAGATAAGAAATACATGTCTTCTGTAATACTGTGACATCAGTACACCAACCTTTGTTCATGTAAAAGCAGACTCTACCTCTTCTCTTTTTCCTCAAGACAACTGGAAGCCTGGCATCTGTACTGCACAATCCAGGGTATGCTTACTGAGCCAAGTTTCTGAGTTCTTAGAGTTGAGAAGCAGCATTCCGTTCATATTGTTTGCCAGGAAGTGGATATAAGTCATATGGAGCTCATCTGTGTCTCAATTAAATCTTATAGAGAGCCACTGTACCGCCAACCAATATGTCAGTCACATTGGGATCTTTGATAAATGGAGAAAAAATTCCTAGAGAGGATTGTCTGATGTTTAGGAGTTTCTCTCTAGTAAAAGTGACCACAGAATGGTGGTAGAGAACAGAATAAACACAAAACCCGACAAAGTACAAGAGAGGGAAGTTTCATGTATAAAAACGTCTACAAGCTACTTAGAGTTTGCTGAGCAGATTGAGAGTGAAGCTTTTAATCTGAGAGCACAAAATGTGCAGATCTGAGTTGGTCAAAGTATATCAGTAGTAATCTAAAATTCTTGAGAAAATAGTTGCTAATCAAATGTGTGAGCATTTACACAGCAATGACCTGTTTGAAGAGTTTCAGTCAGGTTTCAGAGCTCATCATAGCATTGAAACAGCTCTGCTGAAAGTCACTAATGATATTCTTATTGCATCAGATAATGGACTTGTGTCTGTACTGGTTCTGTTAGATCTCAGTGCTGCATTTGATACAGTCGATCATAATATTCTCTTAGAAAGGCTGGAATATGCTGTAGGGATCAGGGGAACTGCACTAGGCTGGTTTAAATCTTATTTGTCTGACAGATTCCAGTTTTTTCATGTAAATGATAAATCATCTTTAAACTCCAGGGTTAATTGTGGAGTACCACAGGGTTCAGTACTTGGGCCAATTCTCTTTACTATATATATGCTTCCAATAGGTAAAATTATCAGGCAGCATAGAATAAATTTTCACTGTTATGCTGATGACACTCAGCTTTACTTATCCATAAATCCTGATGAGCCCAACCAGTTAGATAGACTACAAGCATGTCTTGAAGACATAAAAACTTGGATGACTTTAAATTTTCTGCTTCTAAATTCAAACATGACAGAAGTTGTCATCTTTGGACCGGAGTCTTTAAAAAAGAAACTGCTTAGTCAATCACTTAACCTGGATGGCATTAAATTGACCTCCGATAATAAAGTAAAAAACCTTGGTGGTATTTTTGACCAGGACATGTCATTTAAATCCCATATTAAACAGGTTTCCAGGATTTCCTTCTTTCATCTCCGGAATATTGCCAAAATTAGAAATATCATGTCCAGGAGTGACGCTGAAAAACTAGTCCATGCATTTGTTACTTCAAGGCTGGACTATTGTAATTCTTTACTATCAGGATGTCCTCAGAATGCAGTTAAAAGCCTTCAGCTGATTCAAAATGGTGCAGCAAGAGTTCTGATGAAAATTAAAAAGAGAGATCATATTTCCCCTACTTTAGCTTCCCTTCATTGGCTCCCTGTTAAATCCAGAATAGAATTTAAAATTCTCCTCCTCACATATAAAGCCCTTAATGATTTAGCTCCATCATACATCAGAGATCTGATTGTTCCATATGTTCCCAACATAGCACTTCGTTCTCAGACTGCAGGTTTCTGGTGGTTCCTAGAGTCTCTAGAAGTTGAATGGGAGGCAGTTCCTTTATTTATCAGGTCCCCCTCCTGTGGAACCAGCTCCCCCGTTTTAGTCCGTGAGGCGGACACCCTGTCTATTTTTAAGGCTAGGCTTAAAAATTTCCTTTTTGATAAAATTTATAGTTAGAGTGGCTTAGGTTTCCTGAGCTATCTTCCTTATTTTACCTCCGTCTTTTTCCCCCCTTGTTGGATGGAGTTCGGGGGGGGGTCAGGTTTAGCCTAAAACCCGGCTCAATTATGGTTGAGGGGCAAACACAACCCCCATTTCTGCTACCTGTATGACCCCCCCCTTTTTCCAATGGTTTTGGTCAATCTGACAGAGAGAGGTATCCCAATCGTTTTGGTTTTTAGTATAAAAATGGGCCATCAGTGGGCTCTAGATGGACAAACTGTCTAATTTTAAGGCTAGGCTTAAAACTTTCTTTTTGATAAAACTTATAGTTAGAGTGGCTTAGGTTATCCGAGCTATCTCTGTAGTTTTATGCTGCTATAGGCTTAGGCTGCTGGAGGACATAATGACCACTTTCACCCTCTTCGCTACATTCTCACACTACTCTTCAAAATTTTGCTTTTTCTGTTTTTTTCAGCTTTTAAACTTTGTTTCCTCTCTTTTCTCCTTCCAAAAGCTACCCCTGGCCTGACTCTGTGTCTACCTGTCCATTTCTGGAGAGGGGCATCGTCCGAGCTTCTGCTGGCAACAACTTTATGCTCACCCTCTACCGATGATCAACATTGCCCTGTCTTTCAGTGTTTAGCCCTTTCTCTCTCCTAGACATAGCTACTGACTGAGCTTTTTACTGTAAAAACTCTATGTGCTCTCTTCAGACTCTAAACATTGAAAACTGGCTCAGAGTTTATCTGTTCTTTCTTTCTAGGTGAAAACGACTAAAGGAGCTACATCCATTAACATTTACCTTTTCCTTCCCATAGAAAGTACTCCGGGTCAGCGCTTCTGTGTTCTCTTTGTGTCTCTGCTCTGTTCTCTCTAACCCCCATCGGTCGTGGCAGATGGCCGCTCACACTGAGCCTGGTTCTGCTGGGGTTTCTTCCTGTTAAAAGGGAGTTTTTCCCCCCCCACTGTCGCTACATGCATGCTCAGTATGAGGGTTCCCTGCAAAGTCAACGCCAGTGACTGTCCCTTTGTCTCTACATGCTCATCCGGGAGGAGTGAATGCTGCAAGTCACTGACTGGTAAATCTGCGGGTTTCCTTAGATAGAAAAACCTTTTTCCCAATTTGAAAAATAACAGAATCTGACTGCACTTTCAATGATTCGGATTAATTGTAATGCATGTACCTGACTTTTGGAAGTGCCTTGAGATGACAGTGTTGTGAATTGGCGCTATTTTTAAAAAACTGAATTGAATTAAATTACTATTTCAAATGGAGTAAGACCAGTTTTTTTGGACTTATTCTCATCCCATAATTTAAACCAGTGAAAGACATTCCGGCCAGGGTCTACCCTTCTCATCCACTGTTTTTCTTACCTTTTTCTTTATTGTCCCATTTGTTCGTTCCACAAGACCTGCACTTTTTGGGTGGTAAGAGCAGTGATTTTTTAGCTGGAATCCAAAGACTTTAGAGCAAAATTTTCCAAAACAATTTACAATGAGTCCCATTATCTGACCTGATGATTTTGAGGAATTCCATAATTTGGGAAAAAATGTGCCACTAGGTTTTTTTTGCTACTGTGAGTGCATCACAGTGTTTTGCTGGGTATATTTCAACCCCATTTTGAAAATGCATCTATGATCACTAGACAGTATTTTTTTCCCTGTGACCATGACAGTTCTATTAATCCATATGTATGGTTGGAATGGAGGGCGGCTGCGGGAATTGCCCTCTCTTGGGGTTGCATATTCCCTTGGAGGTTATTTTTTACAACAAATTATGCAGGCTCTGAAAACTTTTTTGCATAATCGAAAAATTTTTGTATAAAAATGATGATTTATCAGATTTTCCATTCCTCCCCTGACACATGGGTTTTTCCATGTGACCTTTTTGCGGCTGTTTTTATAAATTTTTTGGTAGGATTGGTTTGTTTTCTTATTGGGTAGATTTCATCTTTCTTCTTTGCTCCTCTCCTTTAATCATGCATTTATTTCGGGGTTTGGGTGCTGATTGTTTGCATCTTTCAGCACTTTTTGCATCTATAAATAGGATGTCTGACATCTTGAGTGTTAAGGCGTTTTCGCAGCTGCTTTGGCGGAAATGTCAGCAAAGTTGTTTCCCCTTTTTTTTCCTCACTGTCATCTGATTGATGAGCTTTTGCATTTACAGAGTGCTATTTTTCTCTGGCAGTTGTATTGCTGATAATAATCTTTTCAAAAAATTAAAATGTGTTAGCTCTGTTCCTGATATGTTTTAAAACCTCTATTTTGCCAAATTTTTTGCATGGTGGTGTACTGATCCAAACACATACTGGCTGTCTGTGAACGGGAAAAGTATTTTCCCTTCATGCAATTCACAGGCTCTTACTGCAGCATACAGTTCTGTTGTTTGTGCCGAGCATGTGTTTGGGGTAGTGATTTTGCTTCTATAATCCTATCTGTAGTTGTCACCGCATAACCGCTCTTTTTTTCCCATACTCATCTTTAGATGTTGAGCCATCTACAAAGACCCTTTTGTAATTTTTTGTATTGGGTGTCTGTGAAATGTCTTGTCTTGGTTTTGTATTTTTATTTGTTTTAAACCCCCCTTAAAAAAAAAAAAGGTAAAAAAAAAAAAAAAAAAAATTTAAAAAAAAAAAAAAAAAAAACAAAAAAAAAAAAAAAAAAAAAAAAAAAAGGGGGGAAAAAAAACCCCAAAGAAAAAAAAAAAAAGGGGGAAAAAAAAACCCCCCCCAAAAAAGGAAAAAAAAAAAAAAAAAAAAATTAAAAAAAAGGGAAAAAGAGGGGGCTTTAAGCCGGCCTTTTTCTTTTTAAAAAAGGGGTGTGGGCCCCAAGTACACTACCTCCTCCTTACAGAATATTTGTTTTTGGAGCCCTTGTGCCCCGTGTGATGGGGATTTTTAGAAATATTATTTTGCCTCTTCCAAAGCTGCTGTGTGTCTAGGAATGAAATGTTCTACAACAAAGATTACTGTGTCCAGGTATCTTACAGCTGCTCATTGGTATCTTAAAGTTTTTGTACCATGTGGGGCCCCCGCTGAAACCCTGGGGGGGTCAATTTTTGGGGGTCTATTTTTACCTTTAAAAATGAAAACCCCAAAAAAATGTTTGATTTTTCATGCAAAGGCACTGTAAAAATGCTTCTGGGTCCCTACTAGAAAATTTTTTATCTGGGGTTAGAGCTTTTACAACTATTGGGTTTGGGAAAAATCGGGAGCACATGCTCTACTATGTCCATTAAGGGGTTTTCCCAAGACCCTTTTCCCTTTTCCCCCCTTTTTTCCTGTACGGCCTTTTTGGGTACGGGAAAAAATAGTGTTTTACTGGGCCCATCGGGTTGTTTCCCTTTTAATATTTTTTTTTTTTCCCATATCTTGTTACTGGTTTTGAGGGCCTTCTTTCCAGCTTCTAGTTTTGGGGGTACGGGGGCAAACTAAGGGCCCATCCCCTCTGATATTATTTTTACTTTATTTTTGGAAAAAACCCCTTTATTAGCCCAAACTTTCGGGTTAAAAATGACTGTGCCCAGAGGTCAGATGGGACAGCAGCTGGGGCGGGAAATGAAATGTTAACTTCCGGGCCCCCTTTACAAAGGCCCTTTGTGGGTTTGTCCACTCTAAAAGGGGTTTGGGACAATGAAACTGAAACCCCTGTCATTTTAGTTTTTGGGAGGTTACAGGGCTAAATTGGACCAGCCTGGTAGCCAGTCTTCTTGGGGAATTGCACATTGCACCAGAAAAGAGCGAGTGTAATTTAAATTTTACAGGGTAAGAGCACATTTTTGTTTCAAAATTTAAAAGGGAACGCAACATTAATGGGGGACATACCAGAGTTCAAAAGGGGGAAAAAATTTTTTGGTTTCCCGTCTTCCCTGGCGCATCTGGGCCCAAGACAGCAAGTCTTTTTGTGTATCAAGGCCACTTTACCAGGGTATTGTCAGCATACCCCCAAAAGAAGGACAAACCACACCCCAAACAGGATTAACTGTGGACGAAAGGGGAAAGCTGCCCAAAAAGGGGATTTTCGGTTTCAAACCCCGGGATTGTACCCCAAAAAACATAAAACCCACGGCTGCCCAAATCAGGGGCAAAATTTAAAAATGGGGCCCCTTTCAACTTTTCCGGGTTTTCCACCAAAACTGTCCATGGGGAAGGCCCCACAGGGCAATATCCCACACCGGGGCTGCTATACCCAAAACCCTTTTGGGGTCACTATCCCCAATCCCAAAAAACGTGGGTTTTTCAATGGTCCCAAGGCCCCCAAAATTTTTTGGGCTGGGGACAATGGGGAAACATGTATTGTTTCTCTGATGAGTCCCCCTTTTACTTTTTTTTCCCCCAAATCCGGGAGATTTTACGGTTTGGAGAACCCCCAAAAGAAGCGTACCCCCCAGACTGTTGGGGGGCCCAGAAGTAAAGCATGTGGGGGGAAAATAAAAAAAAAAAATGTTTGGGTTGGGGCCTCCCATTCAAGGGTTTTCCCTTTGGCCCCATACTTTTTTCTAGAGGGGCCCTTTTTTCACTCCCAAAGGACTCCCAACCCATTCTTAGGACCATGTGCATCCAATGGTTCAAATTGTACCCTAAAGGAAATTTGCCGTGTACAGGATGACAGTGCACCAATACCCCACAGCAAGCCTGGGGAAAGAAAGGGTTTTGTTTAACATGAAAGTGAAGTTTGGGAAAATCTCCCATGGCCTGCACAGTCACCAATCTAAATATTTTGGGGCCCCTTTTGGGGGTGTTTTGGAGGAGCATCAGGGAAAAGTTTTTTCCCCTACCAGATCACGTAGTGACCTGGCCACTATCCTGGGAAGAAGAATGGCTTAAAAACCCTCTGAAACCCCTGTGGCGGACCCTTTTATATTGGGCATTCCCCCAAAACGAAAATTTACGCTGTATTGGCCGCAAAAGGAGGCCCTAACCATACTAAAAAATTATTGTGGGGCTAAAAAACCCGGGGTTTCAGTTTCAATTTTTCCAGGGGCCCCCTTTTGCTTCAACCTTAAAAAAAGGGGAAAATATGAATATAATTGCAAGCCACTAGGGCCCCCCTGACTGCTCCTAATTTTTAATATTTGGAGAATTTTTTTAGAGGTGGATTTAAAGGGTTTTTTATCAAAAATTTTTTTGAGTTCCCTTTAGAGTTAAAAAATATTTAAAAATTTCCCGTAAAACCTTTTCATTGTTTTTTTTTTCTGGGCTTTGTCCTTTTATTTATACTTCTAATCATTGTATTGCTCTGCAGGTGTCATCTGTTTAAGGTATTCATGGTTGAAATTCTTGAAAACTTCATATTCTGCTGAGCTGTTAAGCAAGCTTCAAGTTTTTCAAGCAACTAGTTTCTAGATTTAAACTCTTTTTCTATTTATTCCCTTTCTGCAAATGAAAAAAGTTTTTTAAAAAGGGAAAAACAAAAAGCTATATTTAGAAAAGTGCCCTGTAAGTCCCAAACATACCAAATATGCTTGACCTAGCCCTTTCCCCCTAAATAAAAGGGTACGTTACTTTACATTAAAAATTAATG